>PVJL010005423.1:9222-114065 GCA_004026885.1 Lyroderma lyra | reverse complement strand
TTCATTGCCTAAGCTGGGGAGCAACTCGGGAAATTTAATTATGGCCAGAAACGTCACTGTGTCCTTCACCGGGCAACAGGCGTAGTGAGTCTGGCTTCCTTTCTGGGCTGGTGTGTGCTGCCCAGGTATTGTGATCTCTGTTGTCTCAGACTGTCATAATCCTGAGAGTTTTTCATTCTCTTTGCTAAGAGTTCGGGAGCAATCATTTAGATTAGCCACTGTATTTAATAAATATAGGAGAGGAGGCAGGGGCTGCAGAGGCCAAGAGTCAGAAGAAGAGTTAAGTGATGCTCTGAACCGTGGACAGTGTCCGTCATTCCATAAGGAGCCCCAGTTTCAATGAAGGTGACACTTCTGGCCACCAGTAGCAGATATGTGTACTATTTAATTTTATTCTTGTTGTAATGGCAAATGCACTTGTTATTTGTGGTTATAGAACAGTAGTACATACGTTATCCTTGTTCTGAAAAATGAGCTTTCATTTAAATGCCACTGAATTTTTGAAGATTAGTCTGTGATTTTAAAGATGAGATCCTAAGACACACGCTATGTGATTATAATGTCTATTTTAGGTGTTTTACACTTGCTGTATTATTTGGATCCTGATAGACAAATTTAAATCAAAAGACATTGGTGAAGTTACTCCTTAGTTTATTCTTAAATAGATAGCTTTATTTCTTCCTACACACACTCATACACACACACACTCACACTCACACACACTCTCACACACTCACACACACACTCATACACACACACACTCTCACACACACATACTCACACACACATACACACCCTCACACACACACAGCTCTGACAACCTTTCTACATGGGAGCACTGAAAGGAGGCAATGACACTCAGTGCTAACTGACACGGGCATTCAGAATTGTGACCTTTCTTGGGGTGAAGAGGGGTGTGCCTGGGCATAAGGATACAGGGGCTTCAGGGCACTGCAATATTTTGTCTTAATTTGTGTGAAGAGATATGAAAGTTATTTTTATTATTTTATGCCTTAAATGTTATCTACTTTTGTATATATGAACAAATACACCAGAAAGACAGATTTTGAAAGAAACTGAACTACAAGGCACTGGTGGCTTTGGAATCTTTTAGCAGTAACCCACTACCTCTTTGTTTGCCACTTCCAGAATTTAGAAATTATCGCTGCGCACTTGATGGTTGATCAAAACACATTAACCAAGTCTGCAAGACTTAGAACACAATCAGTGCAACAGCCTCACAAAGTCTGCAAAAGCATCCACAGTTGTCACCCTATTCTCTGGGTCACCCTTCAGCACCCACTGGGTGGTGTTTGACAGAGCTTTCTACTGTCCTGAGGGTCATTGCCTCAGGAAGCCCAGGACCTTTCGTGAGGACCACCTCACACCACAGTGAGCCTCTTACTTTCCACCCCGTTCTGCAGGGCCCTCCTTCAGCCCCATCTGACACATCACTGCGGTCCATAGGAGAAATGCATTTTACACTTGAGTCAGAATGTGGATACACCCTGGGAAGTGCTGATGGCACACTGGCTGGAAGCCATTGTCTCAGGGGTCATGGGTCATTGTAGCAGCGTCTATGCAGAAAGGGCAGTTTGGGTAACTTTGGGCAAGATGCCTGTCTGTGCCTCAGTTTACTCCTCTATAAAGTGGGGAATAACATTAGCATTTTGACCTCATAGGATTGCTTTGAAAACTAAATGATTCAATGTATGTAAAAGGCTAGAAAGTCCCTGGCACAGGCTGCTACATGCGTGTTAGGTCTGTTATGTCTCCATAGCACTAGAGCAGCTCCTCCCACATATGTCTCCTCTGAGCCAGAAAGGGACAGAGTAGGAGGCAGGGAAGAGCACAGGTCTCTCTGTGCTTGTGTCACCGTACACACGCTTCGATGAGGGTGTAATAGAGTCTGACCCCATTTAGACTGCTGACAGCTGTCCGGCCTCATCCCTCCTGCCTCCTTTTTTGTGGCACATTTGGGAGAACCGGTAAGAAAGCCCCACACTCCCTTTCTGGAGACTGCAGGAAGTTCATTCCACACAAGGCCCCTCTCACACAGGAACTCTTAGGCCAGCCCCATACCCCAACCCTAATAAAAGCCAAAGCCAGTCTCCCTCCTTTGCTCTCTCTCTCAGGCCATTTTCAGACCTGCTTGGGAGCCTGCCCTGCTCCTCCCAGAAAGCCTCATTGGGTGAGAAGTAAACCTCTTTATACCCTCTTGATGCACGTGCAGAATTGCCAGTCTGGACATCTGAACCAATTTTGGGTGCGGGCCCATCCTACCTCTGCAGGATGACCACAGCAGAGAGGTACGAGGACACAGGGGTCTACTTAGCTGCTTTTCTTCTTTTATTAAGTCTCTTTACCCTCAAGTATAGGAGATGAATTCACTAGTCTCCAGAGTAAAGCATGTTCCTGCTCCACAGCACTGAGTTAAGAAAATTATGTTCTGTATTAGTTTTCACTAGGTATCCTTCACAAGTCATGATCTTGTTTTTGACACAGGCCATTAGGATCTAGTTTTTTCAAGGAGCTAATTTTTGTAATGAAAATATAGGAAATAAAAAATCCTAGCACTGTGGGGAAGAAAAGGGAGGGAAAAGAGTAGAACAGAGGAGTTAACTGTTGTGTATCAAGGACCTGTTATTTGTCAGGCCCTGTTCTCTATTCATTTATTTGCCACAACAGCCCATTGGTTAGAATATATAGACTCCATGCATTCCTGCTTCACAGATGCAGAAAATGAAATTCAGACCAGTTACATAAATTACCTGTGGTGGACAGTCTCTAAGTGGTCTTCCCTCTCCCTTGACCATGATCCTGCTTCCTTGTGTTCAGGCTTTTTCATAATTTTCTTGCCTTGAATGTGGACAGATTTTGGGACTTCCTTATAACCAATAGAATATGGCAAAAGCAGTGGATGCCACTCCTGTAATTATGTCACATAAGACTCTGCCTTGTTAGCTGACTTCACTAGAGACTTTCCTTGCTGGCTTGATGAAGTAAAAAGCCATGTTGGGGAAGCCCAGGTGGCAATGAACTACAGGTGGCTCGTAGGAACTATGGGCAGCAGGAAGAAGCTGGGACCCTCAGTCCCACAGCTGCAAGGACAGGAATTCTGCCAATAATTTGAGCTTAGAAGAGCATTCTTTCCCAGTTGAGCCCCTAGCTTGGTTGACACTTTGATTGCACGTGTGTAAGACCCTCTGCAGAAGACTCAGCTAAACTGTACCGGGACACCTAACTCAAGAAGCTGTGAGACAGTAAATTCTGTTAGGCTGCTAATTTTATGATAATTTGTTATGCATCAATAGATGGCTTATACATCACCCAACTATCACATAGATTTTAGCACTTTCTAATTTTCATTTCATAGTGATGTGGAATTCCACATAAGAACCTACAAAATGTTGACAAAAACCATTACTATAGAATATATTTGACTGTGGTCCACTTTGATTAGATGTCCTAGCTATCTGCTTGAGAGGTTGATGGCACACAGTGATCATATTAATAATATGCTTTAGTGTGATCACATGGCATCATTGACATATTAGAATTTAATATTATTCTTGTTGATTTATATTATTCCCACAAACACATTCCAGTTGTCTATAACATTTCTTCAATTTTTATACAAAAAAGTAAAATTTATATTTTTATTTTTTGTATTGTCAAAATTCTTCCAATCAACATCTTTTATTAGGAGGCCTATAGAGTTTCTCAATGTCTTCCACAAGACTGCTTGTTCATGACATTGAAATACCCTTGTATGTCTGGAATTATTCCAGAGTATTACATACCTTTAAATATAAATAATATATGAGGTCTCACAATTAAGTTCGTGAACTTGCCACTGTATGCTTACATTGGAGGCACTGTACGAACAACTTGGTATAGTTTCATAACCTTGATCTATCTGTATCTCACAGCTGTGTTCATGTCAGGGTGTGGTGGTGTCTTGCTGAGCGGCATTGATTATTGTTGTTGCGTGTTTTTGTGTGCCATACCGAGAATGTTGGAGCTTGAATTAGAGCAACAAACATTACATTTCTTGTTAAACTTGACAAGACTGGAAGTGAAATCAGAGACTTGTTAGTTTAAGTTTATGGGAATGATAATAACTTAAAAGAAAACAGCAGTGTACCAATGGATTAAAGGTTTTTCTGAGGGGAGAGAAAACATCACTTAATGAAGAGAGGTCAGGGAGGTCATTAATGAGCAGAACTGACAAAAACACTGCAAAAATTAGTCTAATTGTTTGTCAAAATTGTTGACTAACTATGAGAATCATAGTAGACCCAGTAAACAAATAGAGAAACAGGAAAATCTTAACTGAAAATTGTGGCATGAGAAAGGTGTGTGCAAAAATGGTCCCAAAGAAGCTCACCAGTGAACAAAAGCAAAGGAGAGTCAAGGTATGCCAGACCTTTTGGAAAAGCAAGAGAAGGTTTGGGGCCATGTTATCACTGATGGGCATACCACTACAACTGTGAAACAAAGCATCAAAGTGTACAATGGAAGTCAGCCACTTCTCCACATCCAAAAAGTTCCATCAGTCCAAATAAAGAGTCAAATCAATGTTGTTACCCTTTTTTGATATCAAAGGGATTGTTCATTATGAATATTTATCAACTGGACAAAAATCAATCAAGTTTACTATTTGGAAGCGCTGAAAAGGCTGCATGAAAAAAAATTAGACAAAAACAATCTGACCTTTTGACCAATAATTCATGGTTTTTTGCATCATGACAATGCACCAGCTCACACGGCACTGTCTGTAAGAAAGTTTTTAGCCAATAAACAAAAAACCATAATGGAACACCCTCTGTATTCACCTGATCTGGTCCCCAATGACTTTTTTCTTTACCCGAAGATATAGGAAATATTGAAAGGAAGACATTTTGATGACATTCAAAACATCAAGTATCATACAACTACAGCTCTGATGGCCATACCAGAAAAAGAGTTCCAAAATTGCTTTGAAGGGTGGACTAGTCACTGGTGTTGCTGCATAGCTTCCCAAGGGGAGTATTTCAAAGTTGATGATACTGACATTCAGCAATGAGGTATGTAGCACTTTTTCTAGGATGACTGTGAAATTAATTGTCAGTACTTATATAGAGAAAATGGTGAAATTTTTATCATTCAACATAAAATTTATAAGCAATACAATAATTTATTTCTAATTTATTTCTGTACCTCAACCCCAATTAGTGTTATTTTTTTTAACTTTCTTTACTGAAAACACTTATTTATTAATATAAATTCACTTATTCTGTGCTTGTTAAATTGGTAAGCCTGGATTCCTGGGGTGAAGTAGGCCTGAGGATTTGCACTAGTAAGTCCCCGGGAGTTGCTGATGCTGCTGGTGCAGGGACTACACTTTGAGAACCACTGTTTTAGGCAATGATTCTCAGCCCTGTCTGCACATTAGAAACAGCTGTGGACATACTAACACATGTGACCCGGCTCCTCTGAATCTCTCAATGGTGGTCCCAATTAGTGGTTTGTTTGGTTTTTAGAAGGTTCCTAGTGATTCTAATGTGAGACCAGGATGAGAACCAACACCTAAGAGGAGCTGGTGCTAAATGGAGATGCCAGTTGGTGTGAGATTTGAAGAGAATACCATGGCTCCAATTCTCTAGAGAGTTCACCTTTTATGTGAGTGTCATTGCCAAGTTTTTTAAGCAGGGCAGATTTCCACAGTGGTACACCGAGTTGAAAAAAACATACTTGGAGCTGACATAGGGAAGTCATAAGCCAGCAAACAAAGCCATTTTATTGTGCATCTGGGACTTCACATGCATATTTAAACAAAAGTGGGATCTTGCCTCATCTGGCCAGTAGTGGTTGGTTGGGTTTTCATGATTACATGAGCCAGTATATGTTCAGTAAATGTCAGTCTCAGGAATTCCTCAGCTCAGGGCATTGACCATTTATGGTAAGGTCAGGGAAGTCAGGGCCTGTGGCTGGCCTGGCTGTTAACTCCTTGCAGTGAGCCTGGCTGTAATGCTTTACAGTGGGCCTGGTTTCACCCTTTTGGGGACTGACACTCCACCCCTACAGGGCCACTGCATGGAACTTTACCCATAATGCATATCCTTGAGCCCATAGCCCACAGCAACAATATAGGGTACAGCAAAGGGCTACTACACTCCTAGCAATAATTGCTAGGACCATTAGTATCCACCACCATGTGGATCCCAAGGTGTCCCACCAAGAGGTTAATGGGTCTTCCATGGAGGAGGCAATGACTTGTACCTCTTTGTCCATCTTGACCAGGGCTCCCTGAATGTGCTCAGCATGATCTGGGATATATACACAACATTCCACATGTAAAATAGCACATGTGTCACCTTGGGAGGCTATCAATAAGTCTAAAGCCATCCGATTTTGTAGCACAACTTTACACATTTGTGCTGTTTCATCTAATACCAGGTTTAAGGCCTGTTTAGTAGCATTCAGGGCTTGAGTTATATGCACTGCTAAAGCTTCCACTTGTAATTCTACATCTATGACAGCAACTCTAGGCAGGGTCAGAGCAAAAGGGTAGAACCACCAAGTGGCTCTATGTTGGCAATGCCAGCAGTGATATATAGCATCCCAATTAGTAGGCAATTGAGAAAGGGTCACCGGTAGTTGACCAGCAATGTAAGGGCAACCCCACGTACATTGGCCAGTCCAATTTGTAGGTAAGTAAGGCCATTCGTGGTGTCCATAAACCCAGAGATATCCAGCTGGAAGGGTATTTGTGGGATGGATACCAACATATTGGGCTCCATTCCACCAAGTGCAAGGGGTCAGCATGTGGGTAATATTTTGACAGAAGTTTGAGGGCACCCAACCAGCAGTGTGGTTAGCAGCTGAGCGATGTTGTTCTGTACGTAACGGGACTTGTTCCTGTAGTTCCGCATGTTCCCCCACCACCCAAACCCACCCATTAGTCATTGCATAACCAAACAGAGGGCATTGGTTATTATGGTCCTTGTGGAGCAAATTGTCCACTGCCTGGCAACTTTGGTCCCATTCAACGGTGCTGTGCCATGTATGTGACTGCGTTCAGTTGTTTAAGGAAGCCGGGTGGATCTGCCCCAGAAGTCCCTCAGCTGCCTCCACTGGCATTTCTGTGCAGATCCAGCAGTGGGAAACATTATGCACCTGAGCAAACGTATGTGCCCAGAACAGGATACTATTGCCTGCTGTTAGCCTCTTCCATGGTTTAGGCTCCAACATGTCCCAGTTTGTGATGTAGCCGGGGACCTGGCTCTCTTGGGGGTGGGGAGCAGTAACTGGCTTGCCCTCATTTGAGCAAGAGCATCAGCAGCATCATTTCCAGGCGCCTTTAAAGGATTGTGTCCTGGAACATGGTAAATGGTGGCCCCCTGCTGGAGACCCCATCTATACAAGTCCTGCAAAAGAGCCCTCCCCCACAAAGGACGGTGCCCTATCAGCCAATCTGGGGCTGCCCAGTGGGGAAGCCAGAGTGTTGAACCTTTGTATACCATCCAACTGTCCATACAGGCATATATGGGACTTGGTTCATTCATCAACATTAGCCACATAGCCCTCAATTCAGCCCATTGACTGGATTCTCCAGTCCCCAACTCATACCAGAATTCATCTGTAGAGGGCTGTATTGCCACAGCTGCCCATGTGGGCAGTTGCCCTCAGCAGGACTCATTTGTATACCAGGCATCTGCTGGGGACAGGGGTTTGTCCCTCTAAATAGGGACTAGCCGTAGACATTTCAGCTTCCATCAGTGGGGATGGCTCTTCCACTTGAAATTCTAGGGTCCAGCAAGGCATGTAATTGATCTGATAGAGGGCTGGATGACATTAAACTATTGAGTGGGATAGGGAGGGGAGGAAGGGGAGGGGTGGGAGAGGAGGGAGGGGAAGCGAGATATAGGGTGATGGAAAGAGAAGTCACATTAGGTGGTGAAATTATTACACAAGTTGACAATGCACTGTGGAATTGTATGCCTAAAACCTATGTAAATCTTGCTAACAGATGTCACCCCAAAAAGTCTATCAATAAAAAATAATTTAAAAATAAATAAATAAATATAAAGTATGCCATTAAATAAAAGAGCTGGATGAAAAGTGGGCCCTCTGTTCTAAATAGGCCCCCCTTTGGTCAAGGTAGGGGTTTGGGCCACCCCTGTCCATGGCATCCACAACCAAGACTGCAACCAGCCCTCAGCCCTCTACCAGATACCTTGATTGAATGGTTAGAGGATTAGGACCTGTTATAGCCTCACAGGCCAAAAGGGCAGCATAAATAGCACCTATATGTTTTTCTATAAGGGAATAGCGGGCTTCCGCCCCTTTCCATAATTGAGATAAAAAAAACCAATGGGCACCTTACAAGTCCCATGTTTCTGCCATAAGCCCCATCCAACCCCACTGACATCATTAAAAAGAATCCTGGGTGGTGTCAACCACCCGTAGGATTTGGGCTTGAGCCACTACTTGCTTGGTGGCTCAAAATGACTGTTCTGTACCTGGCGTCCAATCCCAAGTAGCTCTTTGCCATATCAGGTGCTGTAACAGGCAAGATCAAGTGGCTAAATGAGGAATAAATACTCTTCAATAGCCTAACAAACCCAAGTAAGTCTGCAATAGCCCAGGCCCTTGGACTTTGTCTTCATTGATGGCCAACCCCCAGGTCTCGAGGGCTTCTCATAGACTGGTGGCCGCAGTCCCGAGCTCTGTAAGAGAATCAGAGGTTAGCATTATATCACCAATATAATGGAGCAGATGCGTACCTGCTGGCTTCCACCAGGTGGCCAAGTCCTGAGCCACCAGTCCATGACACTGGGTGGGACTGTGCAGATATCCCTGGGAAGCATCATGAAAGTCCATTGTCAGCCTTCCCATGTGAAGGTGAACTGTGCTTGACTCTCTGTCACTATATCTATGGAGAAAAACATTTGCCAAATCCACAACATAGTGATACTGTCCCAGTTCCTGTGTGAGTTTGTCCATAAGATCCATGACATTGGGTACTGCTGCATGCAACAGGGGTGTCACCTTGTTTAGCTCCCGATAGTCCACAGTCATTGCCAGGGGCTGTCAGGCTTTCTCACTGGCCATACGGGAGAGTTATAAGGACTATGCATTGAGCAGATTATCTGGCTTCAAGCTTGAGAATGGTACAGCCAGTCTCCTCATGCCCTCCTGGTAGCGGATATTGCTTTGTATGCACAACACGGGTAGCCTGGGGCAATACCAAGGGGGCATGATGGGGATGCCCCTGAATGATAATCTTTACCACTCATATACACAGGCGGAATTCTCCCTTTGTCGTCGAGATCGCCAGTCCTTGCAGCACATCCACCAGAATATATTCTGCGATAGGGGAGACAGAGACCTTATGGTCTTGTGGGAGCAATCGTTCTATGCTCAGAGTCACAACTACTTGTTTGACCCATATCATTCGGCCTCCATATCCCTCCATGGTGGCCGTAGGACCACTAAAGTGATCAGGATTTCCATACAGCAACGTGCTATCGGCTCCAGTGTCCACAAGGGCTAGTATCCCCTGCACATTATGGGAGGACCAGTAAATAGTAAGTTAACATGTGGCCTCTGGTCCCCCAGGTCCCCCCTCAGCCAGGTACCTTGGCCACACCTCTAGTCTGGGAAAAGTTAGTCAGTTTCAATTCCCAAATCAGGAGTGTAGCAGCTAGCAGGAGAGTAACTGCTGCTCAGGTTTCTGCTGCTTCCACGGAGCCAGCAGTGCTTCTTCCACAAGCTGCTGCTCTATTTTCTCTGCGGCTACACCCGCAGCCAAAAGATCACATTAAGCTTTCAGCTCACTCTCACTGCAGGCTGAGTGCCACCCTTTTGAGCCCCTCTATTCTTTGGGCGTGCTTTGGGTGAGAGCCCCTTGGGCACCTGTAGTGGCCTCAGCTGTTTATTTGTTTAACTCCCACATCTCCCAACTGAGCCAGGGAGGCTGTTATTTCATGCACCTGCCTCAGCGGCCATCCAGAAGGACAGTGTGGACTTTTCCAAGCCCCACAGTATATGCTTAGCAGCCACCAGGTGCTCCTCCAGCATTTTTTCCTGGTGCTGCAGCTGACGTACCTGTTGAGGCTGAGTCCTGCAGCCTGTGTTCAGCAGCTATCAGGTGCTCCTCCAGTGTTTCTTCCTGGTGCTGCGGCTGACATACCTGCTGAGATCATACAGACTCTTCCAAGCCCTGTTGCCTACATGTAGCAGCCATCAGGCGCTCCTCCAATATTTCTTCCTGGTGCTGCAGCTGACATACCTGTTTAATCTAGTCCCATAATTTAATAGGCAAGTACGCAGTCATTGTATGCTGTTTGGCCTAGTGGGGGAGGACCCCTGCAGCTGACCCCTCCTGGCCCTATTGACTGCTCCAATTTGATCTTCTGTTGCACTAAGGCGTGAACCTGCAATTTAAGTATCAGTCTACCTGCCCTGCAGGCCACCCTGGAGGACCATATGTACTCCTCCGAGCCTTGCAGCATACTTCCAGCAGCCATCAGGAGCTCCTCCAGTATGTCTTCCTGGCACTGCAGCTGACGTACCTGTTGAGCTTGCTCCTGTATCACCTGGCTGACATACCACAGCACTGCCAGAAACATCCAGGCTATGTGGCCAGCCACCTCCCACTGTACTGGTGGAACATTTAGTTCCATAGATTCCAGGGCCTTCTTAATATCCCCAGGTACGGGCCTTATCTCATCATTGTCCTCTGGGGTCATCCATGTGGCCAGATATGTGGCCACTGGGAACCATAGAGAAGTGGAAGGCCACGTTTCTTTCACCCAGGGACCCTCAGAGGCTCTGGGGGGTAGTACTCACCTGCCAACTATGACAATGTCAATGCCAAATTTTTAAAGCAGGGCAGGTTTTGGTGATGGCACACCCAGTTGAAAAAACACGCTTGGAACAGACATGGAGAAGTCATAAACACATCAGCAAGCAAGTCACTTTATTGTGCACCTGGGACTATACATACGTATTCAAACAAAAGTGGGATCTTGCCACATCTGCCCAGTAGTGGTGGTTTGGGTTTTCATGGTTACATAAGCCAACACATATGTAGTAAATGTCAGTCCTAGGAATTCCTCAGCCCCAGGCATTGAACATTTATGGTAAGGTCAGGGAGGTCAGGGCCTGCAGGACCGGGGCTGTTAATTCCTTGCAGTGGGCCTGCCATTAACCCTTTGGGGACTGACAGTAAGTAATGAATATTTTAATATTTTAGGAACATTTAACATATTTCAAAAGCCATTACACATTAGGATATGTCTCACCTCCCCAAAATTGGTTGGCATTCAACTATTAAAGAATTATAGTAGTTATAATCACAGAAACATTACATTTTTTTGTTGCTGCAGATGAGTGCCTAGACATTTAAATATGCAATTTTTATGACAAGATACATGTATTATTTTCCAAGAGAATGAAAATAGGATATGAGCACAGCAAGAACTTAATAAATGGCCTGGAGAACTTATTTATTATCAAGAGTAATTATCAGGAGATTCAGCTGAGTAAAACTAGAGCTTCTCAGTGACTGAGCTGTAAATAAATTTGGGCTATTCTTCAGTTCCTTCAAATAGTCATCTGAATCATTCATATTTTTTCTCAGACACTTGATTTCAAATACAGACCCTTTCTAAATTTGGTTTTTTACACTCTGTAAAAGTTAAAGGAGTGTGATGGATTCTCATTCTATGAGACCACTCGGATTCTATGGGAAAGGTTCAGGTGACTGTGACTTGTTTGCAGGCAGGACTTCGTTCTTTTCAGATTTCTTTCCCTGGTGCCTATCATAGTATATAATAAATGCTCCACAAACATTTCCCAAGTTTAACTGAATATTGTCCCCCTACTTCAGAGGAAATAAATGTGTGCTTTGTGTTTCCTTTTTAATTTCAAGTTTATTTGCAACAAAGTTAGTAGATGCAAATAGTTCAAAAAGGCTTGTCATATAACAAGAACAACAAAATCAGCCATTTGTCCCACCTGCCCAATTTCTGCTTCCCTGACACAAGCATTTTCTGCTCTGCCAGCTATTTCTTCTGATATATCTATCCACATTTGTGTGTCGACGGCCTTACAAAAACTGTCTAGAAAGAAAGCTCATAATCTATTTTAATTTAAAAAAATAAAAAAGCTGAGTTTAATAGAAACTTGTCAGAAGGTGGCAACTGTCCAAATGAATTCAGTCAAATGAGTCAAGGCTGTACAGCCGGTTTTTTAATAACATCATTTCACTCACTATTGGTTAGTTATAATATTGGTAAGAAAAAAGATCAATTCCAGCCCCTGTCTCTGTAGAGTTTATCCATTCTTCCCACGTCTGTGTGGTTTTACCCTGGGGACTCAGGTTTTCTCCCACGCATCAAAGATGTGCACGCGCAGTGAATGGGCATGCCTACATTGTCCCAGACTGAGTGGGGGTGTGGGTGAGTGTGCCCTGCAAGGGAGGGCTACCTGTCCAGGGTGAGTGCCTGCCTGCCACCCTGAGCTGCTGGGACATGCTCCAGCCACCTGTACCCCTGAACTATTGGAAAATGACTACCTTGTTTTTATTCATCTTTCTTAAATGTATACATAGTTCACATTTATTTTAATGTTCACTATTAGAAATGTTTTGAGTCTTCATTTAGAAGTTTTGTGATGTTTCTATGATCAGAAATAAGACATAGAACTTAACTTTTATTTATATCAATTAACCTAAAGTAAAACTGATTTTGTTAGGTCAGTTAGCTTAAGGTCAGTTTCCAAGATCCTATCAATGAGGTAAAGTGAAGAATTATTATATAAGGTTGTTGCAAAGGAGTTAGTCATGGGGTAGTGCCGCGATCTGCGCGGGGAACAGGGAACCTGAGGGGAAGGCGATGGGGAATTAAGAAACACACAAACACAGACACAGACATGATAGAAAGCAAAGCTGGGACCAGGTGGTCCTCTGAGCTCGGATGGAGACACAGAGGCCCAGTCCGACAGCCATATGTTTATTTTACAGGGCAGGCAATCAGGGAAGGTCAAAAAGTACAGGAACAGAGCAATGTGTGCCGTATTTCCCACCCAGGCCTTTACAGATCAGCAGACAAAAAGTCCACGGTTTGCCTGTGTCCTTGTAGTTCATCTTGATGCACAAAGTTCCTTTTGCCTTCCAAGAGTCATGACCTTGGTTGCTTCCAGAGGCCAAGCAGCCTTGCAACACTTGTGCCCACTGGAATCTTAAACATGCAGGCTGCCTTGCTAAAAGCCTGCTTTTTCACCTTGCCATGGCCTTGGGCTCACACGCTCCCTACAGGGTAGTTTAGGTAGGAGCTAGCAGGTGGAGTCAGGGCAGGGGTTGGTAATGGCTTTGGTATCTCAGGAGGGGCTCGTTGTTGGAACTGTGTGTGGTGTATTCTTCCAGAGCACAAGAGCTGTTTAAAAGGAACTCTTGAAGATACTGACACTGAAAGTGCAAAGGATACCACCGTGTTAGAAGCTGATTTAAAGTTTGACATCAGCCAAGGCACAGAAGAGATGCCTGTTTCCTAGTATAAGTTTTACCAGGACAAGAACTGTTCATAGTAGTCTTTGATAAAGTATTCTGTTTCTTGGTAAAAAAAAAAAAAAAAGTAACTCTCAATGTTTCTAATGTTTTAAATTGCTATGTACTAAGTAAATTCAATTTGACTATTATTTCATTTCCCCATACTTCTGACAGTAAAACAGTTTTTAACATTTTGACAACACATTTTAAAGGTCATGGAACAATGATCATTTTTTCATCAATTATTAAGATTGTTTTACAATTTCCCCTTGCACAGCCATTGTTACGGTCCCTCACTAGTGTGCAAAGCAAAGACTGGCTGTACATGTAAGTGAGAAACGCACGTTTGCTCTCTCTCCTATACCTGCCTGCCCTCTGCCAGAAGTGCCGAAGGTAAGTGAAGATCATCACGCTGCACGTAGGTGGTTCTCAACTTTTTATTTCATCCTGCCCTACTCTTCATTGCCACATTGGAGGGCTGAAAAGTATTCCCATCAGCTGCAAAACTGTTCTAATTCTGTCGGATTAGTCGTTATAACCAGGTTGTGGAGGAGACTTGGTGGCATCGAGCAATTACCATCGTGTAACTAAATTATCTTAATTTAATTCTGTGCTTGGAGTGTAACTTTCTGGAACAAGCCTATTGTTGGAAGAGATACTGGAAGTTATTTAGTCCAACTGCTAGATACTGTCAGCATAACTGAAATTTTTACTACATTAACTAAAATTTTTACTTTTACTGTATAACTAAAAATTTTCTCTACATTTAAAATGCAAGCTCAGAGATAATCATCTTTAAGCCTAGACTGGATTTTTTACTTATGCCAAAACTGACTTGATGTTTTCTTTTCTTTTTTAATTTGTGCAATTGTCTTCACTGCCTTGACAATTATGCCCAAAAATGTTTAGTAGTATTAATAGCTACTTAAAGATGTCTCTAGTGACTAATATAAAGAACTATATCGTCTTTCATTTTCTTTCCAGAACTTCCAGATCTGGTTCCAGACTATTTAGTTCCAAGATACTGCATTAATGTCATCTGTCAACCCCACCTATACAGTTTACATTCCCACATGAGGCAATATGGCTTCTCTGCCCAATGGTTTAGCACAGGCTAGGTTCACAGAAAATGCTGAATAAATGTTTTGTTAAATGTAAGACTAAACTAATATATCTCATTTTCTTACTGAAGAAACCAAAATCAGTGTCACTAGGTAATTGAATAAGAATTGAGGTTCAGGCATATTATGCATCTATAAACATATAGAAGGCTGTTTAGAACTCTCCAAAAGGAGGGACAGAAATTAGAGATTTAGGATAATAAAAACTCTAAATTTTTCATTGCCTATCTTATATTTTTGTGGTTAAAAAAGTATGTATTTATGTAAATTATAGGCATATTACGACAGTATAAAGTTAGAAGCTATTCTCTGAAAGCTATGAGATTCTCAATATGTCTTATTAGAAACCTTGTACAGTGGCTGGTCATTTATTTTCAGATGCTCTGTAATAAATTCTAACAAATATAAAAGGAACAGGGAGTTCCCTTGTGGTGTAGTGGCTTAAGGCTTCGGTGCTGGCGCTGTCAGTGCTGCAGCCTGGGTTCGATTCCCAGCCAGGGAACTACCCACATACTACAAAAAAAAATAAATTAAAAAAAATAAAAATAAAAACATAAAAAAATTAAAATCTCATAAAAGGAACAAGGTAAGTGTATGTTTTCATTTATTAAACCTGTAAGTAGTTTATACATAACATACAATGTAGCACACTATGACACAGGTTTTTAATTGTGGAAATTTTTATCTCTTTCTTAAAATCTTACAGGTGAGATTTGATCTTACAGTGATTTGATCAAGGCAATGTCCCTGTAGGCACTTTTGTCTGGGGCAGCCCCCATAACAGGACTCCAGATGAGTGAGAGGTTTTCCTTTATTTTATGAAGTACAGCAAAGGTGCCTGGGAAAGAGACGAGGCTGAATGCCTTGATGAAGCATGTGTTTTCAAGCAGATTAGATTTAGACATGAGTAATATAGAATTTGAGGACCTGGAAATTAATTAAACTATCTAACATACGCAACTCGCACTCAAACTCCAGTTTGAAGACCACTATAGAGACTTCTGAGATCCACAATGTATTTTAAGTTTATCTAAACTTTTTAGGAAGCCCAGGCACACAAAGCCTGGCTAGGAAGTTCTCCAGGCTCTTCTATGAGAGACCCTCATATGTACTTAACTATTATGTCACAACTGCAACCTTTCTGACTGGATACTGAACCAATAGGGTCCAACACTGGGTAAGTAAAACAGGATGGAAGCAGTCAGTCTTCTGATACTTTTCCACCTTTGAGTGAAAGTTTGTTTTCATAAGAAAAGTAAAAAGAAGGAAGTTGTTATATATATGTGAGTTGATGCCCAACAAGTAGTATAATAAAACCAGAATGTAATGGAAAAATTCAGACAAGGTCATAATCATCTTAAAATTGTATTTCAGATCCATTGAAGGGCTGGACTTCAATTGTTAAATAAGCATTCTTTTTAGTAATCTAGAGATGAAATAAATAAAACAATCATGTTGTTTTCCTACACATTATTATTTAATAAATGTGTCTATTACAATATAGAGCAGCGGTTCTCAACCTGTGGGTCATGACCCCTTTGGGAGTCGAACAACCCTTTCACAGGGGTTGCCTAAGACCATCGGAAAACACGTACCAGATACTTACATTACGATTTATAACAGTAGCAACATTACAGTTATGAAGTAGCAATGAAAATAGTTTTATGGGGGTCACCACACCATGAGGAACTGTATTAAAGGGTCGCGGCATTGGGAAGGTTGAGAACCACTGACATAGAGTATCATAATTGTGATGAATAATTTTAAGGCACTAGAGAACATTTCATTATAATACAATGATTTTTAGCCTTTATTTTTAAATTGCCACAGATTTATGAGGCATTTTACTAGTATACACTTTTTTGAAAAAATTTAACCCAGAAGCAAAATGAACAAAATGGACAACCTTCCCTTGAGATTTAGGAAATGTAGAAAGATGGATGTGTAGATGACATACTCATTAATAAGAAGGTGAAAATTATGTTACAAAAAGGGCTTTGATTTTTTAAAGTGTTTCCTTGGCCTATACATTCCCCTTTATTTTTCTCAGTCTACATCATTTCCATATGCTTGACTAAAATATACACTTATTACTAAAATGTCTGGTTAGGTTGGTTACTCCTCTGGTTTAATAAACACTTCTCATATTGTTAGAATTAACATATATCTGTGTTCAAGGAATGTTTTTTTCAGATGTGCTTATTACCTGTGAAAATGTATTAATAAAATGGGCCTTTATTCACATTCATCTGTTGAATGAAACAAAAATATAGAGGTAAAAATAGACATTGGATAAACTGTGATTTTGAGTCCAGATAACTAAAATGATATTTTCATGTTTCTAAGAAAGTGTCTATTTAGTTGGAACAAAACTTCATCAATGTTTTCTGTTCCTCTCAATTTTGGAAAATAATCCTTTACAAGTCAATGAAATTACAACCCAATATGGTTGGAGTACTTATATTGATTTACAAACACAGAGATCCCTGCCTGTGGTAGCCAGCCTCTAATATACCCAATCATTTGCAGTATGTAACTCCTCTAGTTTTACTCCTTTTACTTATTATAATGCACTTGAGATTTATCCAAGTTGCTGGGACTATCAGTACTTTCCTTTTACTGCTGAATAGTATTCCACTGTATGGATATACCACTCTTTGTTTTTCCATTCACCAATAGATGCATTGACAACTGGTTGTTTCCAGCTTTGGGGGATTATGAATAAAGTCACTATAAATACTCACATGCAGGTTTTTGGGTGAACATAGGTTTCTAATTCTGTTGGGTAAACACCTAGGAAATCATGGCTAGGTTTTATTGAAAGTATATATTTAACTTTACAAAAATTGCCAACTATGTTCTAAAGAGGCTGTATCATTTTGTATTCTTATCAGCAATGTATAACAGTTCTAGTTGCTCAAAATTCTGGCCAGTGTGTGGGATAGTCAGTCTTTTTAAGTTGGACATTTTAATAGGTCATTTTATCTCAGTGGGTTTTAGTTTGGTGTTTGTATAAGAAATCTTTATCTCTGTTTCATCTTGCTTTATTTCCAGAATTTCCATGAGATGTTTTCTTATAGTTTCCATCTCTTCTCTGAAATTTCATATTGTTTCATGCATATTATCTACCTTTTCTACTAAAGCCTTTGCATATTAATAATAGTTATTTTAAATTCCCTGTCTCATAGTTCCAGCATCTGAGTCATCTCTGGGTCTAGTTTTCTTGATTATTTTATCTCATGACAGTGTTTTGTTTTGTTTTGTTTTGTTAATTTGTCTTACCACTTTTTATTGAACATCAAATATTGTGTTCAGGATTCTAGGGACTGAGAAAATGGCATTTATGCCAGGAGATGGGCACACCTCTTTTTCTGCTAGGCTCTGTGTGTGGGGTTCACTTAATCTACTTAGCAGCTGAGTGGGTTTTGTTGTTGCTATGGTTAGCTTCAGAGGGCCACCAGCTTCAAAGTCCTATAATATTAACTTGTACTTAAGTTGGGACTTAGGTGCCAGAGAGTTTTTCTCAACATTGCAGGTCTGCCCTCAGCTTCCAGCCTTTCCTGTGCACTTACACCAGAGAAGGGGTCTCTCTTCATACACTTGTCTGTCCTTAAGGAGTAGGCTGCTATTGCTTGTTACTCAGTATTGCCGAGTGTTGTACCGTCCCAACCTCAGTCTTCTTATATTCCTGAGTCTTAGTGGTTAAAAGGTTTCAACGTGATTCTGTCTCTTCTTTCCATGGCAGCAAAGCTGCTTTGTGTCTTTTGTGAGTCTTGTATGGGATTTTCCTACATCTGCCCAGTGGCAGAAGATTCTGATGGGATTGGTATAGGATTGTAGACCCAGGACTGTTACCTGCACCTCCAACAATGATAAGGTTTTTCCGTATTACCCATTCCTTAGGTGTGTGGGTCATCAACTTGTCCCAAGGCTACAGAGTTTTTGCCCGTCCCCCAGTGGCTTGAGCATTTGTTCCCTAGGGAAGCATTTTAAGTTGGGCTTTGTGACTTTCTCACAGCAAATGTACTCCTGCAGGCCTACATCACTGAGGAAGACTTCCTCTGGTCCCTGCCTTGACCCTAATTTTTCTCATGAGAACCAAATGAAAGTCTGTGGAGAAGAGCTTATGAGAAAGTGTGAACACCCCTGGTGTCTATGACTCCCAAAAGTCCTATACTGTTACATTTGCTCAAATTCAGACTTCTGCAATTTGGTAGAAATTTTAGCTGAATTCTTCTTACTTGTTTGTACATCAGATGGCATCTCTGCCAGAGCTCACACCTATATTCTTAGAGAGGCCTTGAATTTGAGACTGCCTGGTTGCCCTATGGCCACAGCTATCTGATGGGTTAAATAAAAATTATGATTCTGCATTTAATCTGTAGTTTTTCTTATTTTTACAATAGGAATAATGTTCTTATTTGTTTCCTACACCCTAGCAAGAAGTGGAGCTCTTACTGTATGTTAAAGATATGCTAGATACTATAATTTCACAAATTTTTCAGTAACACATTACAGGGTTAATAGTTTTCACTATCATCAATTTCATCTTCATATTTGGCTGAGTCATAGACAAGCTGGGAATGTGAGAAGGCTCAGACAAATATGCCTGGCATACTGCTAGGTGCACTCTAGTGCTATCACCATTCCTACAAAAGCCATGTAGTTTGAAGGAAAAGTCCCTCTTTGTGGGTAGAGATGGCTGACTGACCACCAAACATTTATGCTCCCTTGTATAGTTTAGTGCCATTGGGAAGAGTTTGCCCTGCCATAAGCTACAGTTTCTAGCCCAATTTACAGTTAGGTACAGCCATGTTACTGTGTTCCCGCCAATAGAACAGCATTATTGTTGTGAGCCACTTTCAGTCTTGACCAATAAATGCCTATCACATGGCACTCCTCCATGCTCTTTCTTTTATACCAGCTGGATGCAAATGCCCACAGTAGTCTGGGAAGTTAGGTGTTTAAGATGGCAGAGCCTCCATCAGCATGTATTCCTAATGGCTGTGCAGAATGGAGCTCACATATTTTTCAACCCACCAACCTGGAAACAATTGGATTATTTCATAAGCAAGCAATAAGCTTCTACTTTGCTTCAGCTATTATTATATATAGATTGAGGTGAATTTGTCAAAACCCATAATCAACCCTAACTAACACATTCTTTCTTTCCCTTGTCTAATCACACCTTCAGTATTCTCTGATTATAAGATTTTGATCCACTTTACCAGTTATCTGCAGGTCATTCATGAGAAATTCTGTTCTAGGCCCTTGCCATTCATGAGCAAGTGAAGTCGAGAAGCTAACAACTAGATGAGATTTCAAAAAAAAATTTTTTTTTCTAGTAAGTGTTATAAAGCTCTCCTCTGATGTATTGACTCTAAATTATCATTAGTGGCTACCTGTAGTGCTGTTTTTGGAAATTTTCTGAGGCAGTGTCCTGGCTAACAGAAAAGAACACTGATTAATTTGCAATAACTGCCATGAGTAAGAGTGATGGCATGATTTCAAAAATCTTTGTCACCCCTGGGTTAAGCCAATACCTTGGATGCATTCAGTAGGCTGTTCTTAGATATAAGAAGGCTACCTGGAAAGTATCCAAGTGTGTAATATGAAAAGATGAAGCATTAATGGCTGGATTTTTTCCAGACAGTGCTCGTATAACTCAGATTTGTAAGTCTCAAGTAAGAGGCACTTAACCATTCAGGCAACATCTTTGCCATGGCTCACTCTAATGTGAAGTGTGTGATTAATTGGCAGCTTTGATGGGCTAAGTGATAAATGAAATTTAGGCTTCCCTTTGCTTGTTTAGTTCAGAACTCAGGTCTCAAAAGTTTTAGTTCTAGTCAAACAATTTTCAAGGCAGACATACTGCTGTCACCTGAGCAGTAGCTAAGCAGATGATTTTATCTCTAGGGTTGTGTCCTGCTCTCTTTAAATCCGTGACAAACTGACTCCCTGTTTGGCTGACAGACAGACTGGCCTAACAAATAAAAAGAAGTGAAGAGGAGGAAACATTTCCTTGACATAGCTGTAGGGGTTAAAAAACATACTTTCTGCTGTGGGAATTAGAGTTTCTTTCGGCTGCTTTAAGAATTCTTAAGCTATATGTCCTTAGTTACTATTTACTAGATGACAAACTGATGAAGTTCAAATACATATACCTGAGTCCAGCTAATATTACATGCAAATAAAATCTCAGAATAATACTTTAAACAAACAAATCATAGACTTTCTACTTTCACAGAACATGAAAAAGAATAACATCTTTTCAACATAAAATAAAATTGATAAATTAACCAAGAAATTAAGGTAATTTCTAAGCATGAGAAAACAGATACAAATTGAAGGACATTTCTGAAAAATAATTGGCCTAGAGTCTTTTACATATCATATCGATGTCAAGAAGGAAATTAAAAACAAAACACCCTTGAGGGATTGTTTTAGAACAAATGAGACTAAAGAGGCATAACAACTAAATGCAAGGTGTAGTCTTTAGCTGAATCTTGAATAAAACTAACCAAACTAAAGACAAAGATGGTTTTTTTGGCCTATTGGAGAAATGAACATAAACTTTATATTAAATAATAGGCTTATGTCAATGTTAAGTTTTTTTAGTGATAATTGTAGGAAATGGTACAAGGATGTTCTTGTCATAGAAGATATTGCTGTACTATTTAAGACCATGGTTTCTGTTTCTGAATATGTAGATGGTTCAGAATTTAAAAAAACCGTAACTGTGTGTATGAAGGCAGGCAGCTGGAAGTAGGAACTAGAGGTGTGACACACCCTATGACCAACCGATGAACCTCTCTAACTCTGCCCAAGACCCTCCACTTATGTCAATATAATTAAGCAGAAGCAGGAGAAGCTGATCACAGCAGGGGCGGGGGGCGGGAAACATACAATTATCCCTGCTATTCTAAACTGGTTAATCATGCCTGCTCAGTAACAAGTTATATTGACCTTATTGTCCCCTCACCTTATTATACCATCATTATAATGTCATACATGTGCCCGGGACTCATTGATATTATTATAGCAAACTGGGAAGGTGCATGAGTAGTTAAGAAAAGGTTAGGTAATAACTTTCTGTCAATCAAAGGTGCCAATCAAAAGGCCCCATGTCCAGATAGGCATAACCCCTCTCAACTGAAGAGGATAAAAGCCAGAACATCCCTGTTAGTCAGGGCCCTTGAGCCACTGGCTGGGGCATGCTCCTACCTCTTTGGAGTGTACTTTCTTCTCATAAACTGCTCTTTCTTTCACTGCTACTTTTCCATGTCTTACTCAATTCTTTGTTCCAGGTACCAAGAACGTGGATACCAGGCCAAGGACAGTTCTCTGGTGACATGTATTATACGTAGAAAAATAAAACAAATGTGGCAGCAGTTGGTGAAACTAGGTGGGAAGTATTACAGGCATTGTTCTAGTTATATAACTTTTCCATAAGTTTGAATTTTTTCAAATTAAAAAGTTGAGAATATTATGTCCTAAGCACTTCCTAAAATATTATATTTTGAGCACTTATGAGCACTTTTAATAATTTCTTGGTATTTCTTTTGAGGGAATATGTATTGTCTTTAACAACTCCATAATTTAGATTTCTAATAAATGATCTTCAATGAGCATCTTTGTATGTAGCTTTCTCCATATTGTGGACTCTAATCTTGGTATTAGAGGTGGGGTTGCTGGATCAAATGACCATTTGTGGAGGAATAGAAAAGCTCTGCCATGATATATTCTCTTAAACTGCTAGTGAGATAGTGGGAGTTTAATGAAAGTTAGCTGTTTCAAACAGTTACATTGCCTTGAGCCTGAATAGTTTTAGATTTCTAAAACCCCTTCACCCCTTCCTTGCCTGCTCCTCCCCAACTAGTGGTGGAATCTTGGGTTTCTCTATGCCACCGTTTCTTCCTTTAGATGAGTTTTTTTCAAATAGATCCTGGACACCAAGAGGTCAGTGAGAGTGGTCAGAGATTTTTAATCTTTTCACCAGCCTAACAAAAATCATGCATTTACTCCCAATGAAGCTTATGTGAGTGAGCAGAGAAGTGCAGTCTCGGGGTCAAGCAGAGCCTGGCTATGACTACAATCCCTGGCCAATAGCTTACCCACAACTTGAGACCCTGTACCCAAACCTAACTATGTTTCTCTCAGCTTCCTGACTCTCAGACATTGTGAGATAATGAAGGTTTATTATTTTTAGCTGTCAAGTTTTAATGTTATGCAGCAATAGAAAACTAATACAGATTTGGGAAATGGGATGTGGCCTTAACAAAAACAGAAAATGGAGACAAAAGATTTGATCAGGTACTTCATAAAAGTAGATATGTAAGTGATGAATGAGCATATGAAAAGGAGCTCATTATTAGTCATCTGGAAAATGCATATTAAAACCACAATGAAATAAAACTACACACACACCAGAAAAGCTAAAATTTAAAAATAACTGATAGTTCCATGTGTTGGTGAGGTTGTTGGGTAACTGGGATACTCACATACTGATGGGAGTATGAAATGATGCAACCACTTTGAAAAACTAATTAAGTTAATATAAACCTACCCCTATTGACTCAGAGAGCACACTAGTAGGTTTAGACCAGGAGAAATGATTGCGTATGTCTAAAAAGAGCAGAGCAGAGAAGAGCAGATAAATGTTCTTAGCAGTTTTGTTCATTATAGGCCCAAACTACTGATAACCCAAATATTCACCAGCAGGAAAATGGATAAACAAATTTTGACCTAGGAGAAGTGTCCAGAAAGTACCCAGTCATTAATAGGAAAAATAGAGGCATTTATGACTGGATTTTGTGGGGAGAAGCCCTCTTATACAGGCAATGGAATACTATGCAGCAATAAAAATAAGTGAAGTATATATATACACAACAACCTGGATGAATCTCAAAGGCATGTCAAGCAAAAGCAGTACATAACATGGTTACCTTTATATGATATTAAAAACCAGGTAAAACAAATCTATGGTGATAAAAGTGAGAGCAGTGGTTACCTCAGGCTTGGTAAATTGTATTGATTGGAACATGGGAGGGAATTCTCTGGGGTGATGGGACTGTTCCATACTTGGGTGGTGGCCACAGAAGTGGGCTGGCTATGCATGTGTGTCTTAGTCTTTTCGGGCTACTATAACAAAATACCAGAGAGTAGGTAGCTTATAAAGAAGAGAAATTTATTTTTTACAGTTCTGAAGGCTGGAAATCTGAGATCAGGGTTCAAGCACGGTGAGGGCCCTGTTCTGGATAACAGATTTCTTATTGCAGCCTCACAGGGCAGAGCGGGGCAGGGGAGCTCTTCCGGGCCTCTTTTATGAAGGCCCAATTGTCAAATAGCTGCTCTCGTGACCTAATCACCTCCCAAAAGCCCCACCTCCTAATCCAGTCACCTTAGGGGCAGTGGTTAGGTTTTAACACATGAATTTTGGGGTACACATTTAGACCATTGTAATATGTAAAATAATTTCATAAAACCATACCCTTAAGAATTGTTCATTTTATTATTATGTGTAAATTACATCTTTATAATACATTGTTTAAACTATCCAAAGTCCTTTCTGTGGCCGACAAGGCCCTAGGAATGGCGTCTTTGGGTCCTTCTTTGCCTTTATCTCATGACACTCTTGCCTTTATTCACTTCCCAGATGCCCTGGTGTCTCTCTTGTTTCTCTAACACATCAACCATGCTGCCACCTCAGGCAGGGCCTTTACATTGACTCTTGCCTCTGTCTGTAATCTCTGTCCTCAAATATCATCCTTTATTTAGGTCTCTGGATGTCATAGTCATGGAGAACAGAGCCTCAGACAAGGACTGTTCAGTGCTGTGTTTGGGAGGCACAACCCAACACAGCTGGTCACTCAGTGTATTAGTTTCTTGGGGCTGTTGTAACAGAATTATCACTCACTGTGTTGCCTAAAACAATAGAAATTTATTGTCTCATAACTCTGGATGCTTGAATTATGACATCAAGATATTGGAAGGGCCACATGCCCTCTGAAATCTGTAGGGGTCCTTATTCGTCTCTTCTGGCTTCAGGAGTGGGCTGGAAGGCCTTAGTATTTGTGGGCTGGTAGATGCATCACTCCAATCTCTGACATCAGTGGCTATTTTCTGTGTGTGTGTGTGTGTGTGTGACTGTCTTTTCTTCTTTTTTATAAAGACACCAGTCATATTGGATTATAGTTCATCCTAGTGACCTCATGTTAACTCGATTTCATCTGAAAAGATACTATTTCCTAATAAGGTCACATTCACAAGTACCAGGATTAAGACTTCAATATATATTTTTGGGGAACACAATCCAACTCTCAGTGAGTATCAGGCTTGGTCACACAGGTCGCCTCCAGACAGGCTATATGGAGAACCCATGTACTGGAACAGTCCATTGGAGGGGAAAGGAAGAGGAGATTTATCTGCCCAGTATCCTCCAATCTCCTCCAATGATCAGTCTCCCACTGGCCAAAATTCATTCAGGGGGAATTGAATCCTCTGCATTTCTGGATTGCATCATTCAGCCCCACTGGCATTTGCTCAGGAGACAGGCCTTGCATGTGGGCATTTCAAGTAAGAGTGAGGAGAGGACTGGAGGATAGATCCAGATACTCTACGGTGATGGCAGGAAAACTGCATACAGCTGAGAAGGAGCAAATGCCCAGAATGAGACAGGAGGTAGGTAGATGGACCCCATGCTGTGCTCAAATGTCACCTCATCAGGGAGGCCTTTTGTCACGACTTCACAACAAATAGAAGCCCCCTCTCCTTCTGTGTATTTTCTTGATTGGCTTAATTGTTCTTCATAGTGTTTGTTCCCACTGGACATGTGATACACTTAGTGTTTATTTGCTTACCTCTCATGTTACCTATCACAACAACATTCTGGGTTAGTGGGAAATGGGTCTGTTTGTTCTCTGCTCTTTTCTCAGTGCCTAGCACAGTGCCTGGCACACAGTAGGAGCTCAGTAAGTGTTTACTGAATTGAATGACTAGATGAGTTAATGTGTGTGTAAAGAAATGAAAAAGGCTGAATCTACATCTGTTGGTGGATAGCTGAGTGGATGGCAGTGGTAGGCACAGACCAGCCTAACATAAGCAGGTCAGAGCGCAGGTTCACCTGAAGGGAATGCTCCACTTCCAGGTTTAAATTGTGCAGCAACCAGAGGTGAGAAGTGGCCAGAATCAGGGTGGGGAGTTCTCTGGGCACAGATGAAGGAGCTGACAGATGAGGAATCTTCCTCAGGAGAATGTGAGGGATGAGGGGTGTGGTCCCTCTTGTGCTCTTGAGTCTCTGCTGCTTTTTTTTTTTTTAATCATTTTTATTGTTAGACTTATTGGAGTGACATCTGTTAACAAGGATTACATAGGTTTCAGGCATACAATTCTACAGTGTATTGTCAACTTGTTGTATAACAAGTTCACCACCTAATGTGACTTCTCTTTCCATCACCTTATATTTAGCTTCCCCCCTTCCTCTCCCAGCCCTTCTCCTCTCTCCCCTCCCTAACCCACTTGTCCCCAAATAAACATTAAACTATTGATTGTGTCCATGGGTTATTTGTTTGTTTGTTCATTTCTTTTTTCTTTGTTGCTTTCAGTTCTATATTCCGCATATGAGTGAAGTCATACAGTTCTTTGTTTTTTCTGTCTGGCTTATTTCACTAAGCATGATGATCTCCAAGTCCATCCATTTTGTTGCAAATGGCAATATTTCACCTTTTCTTACAGCTGAGTAATATTCCATTGTGTATATGTACCACAGCTTCTTTATCCAGTCATCTGTCACAGGGCACTTTGGTTGTTTCCATGTTTTGGCCACTGTGAACAGCGCTGCGATGAACATTGGGGTACATAAGTCATTGCAGACAAAGGTCTTCAGGTTTTTTGGGTAGATCCCCAGAAGGGGGATTGCTGGGTCAAATGGTAGCTCCATTCCCAATTTTCTGAGTAACTTCCACACCATATTCCACAGTGGTTGTACCAGTTTGCACTCCCACCAGCAGTGTACCAGAGTTCCTTTTTCTCCACACTGTCTCCAGCACTTGTTATTCCTTGTCTTGTTGATAACAGCCATTCTCACAGGTGTGAGATAGTAACTCATTGTGGTTTTGATTTGCATTTCCACTTTCTCAACTTGAAAAAGTGGCAGACAGAACACTGACACGTGGAGCAGCCTTCTTTGGGTAAGGAAGACTGGCTTGAGTGGGGTGTTGAACCTGGTTAGTCCTCATACATAGTTTGGATCAGAGTGATTTGCATATCAATGATTTTTACCACTGTTGGTTCCAGAGGAATTGTTTCTTCTGGAAAAGTGACCAACCAGGTGAAACATTCCCTGCTGGGCAGGGAGCTCATATGTTACATGAACTACACAATTACCAAGTTTTTCTACAGAGGTCAGTATGCTTCTCTAGGATACAAATTACTTATGGAGCAAAAGGTTTTTCTTTCTTATAGGACTTGCTTCCATAACTAAGTCACAGATTTTAACTTTGAATAGATTTTTGAGAAGGGAGGTTAATTTTCATTGTGCCTCTCGACTGCTTGATTTACCTTTCCATAAAACAAGTGACTATAACTGCACATAGTCTCTTTACAGGGAGGATAAAAACTGAGAACTTCAACTTCACATTAATCCTCTGTGAATGTGGAAATCAGAAGGCAGTCATTAGGTAACCCCAAACCTATTTTTTTTCTTGCTTCGTAATACAGTAGACTCTGAATTAACTGGCACTCATGGGAATTAGTAGGGAGCTGTCAGGTAAATGTAGTTTCTGGTTGATGAGAGTTATGATTAAAAATAGGCCTAACTAATACTATATGTGTACTCACAGTTCCATGCTTGGCACACCAAGTTTAAACTTACATTTCCACCAAATATTGATTTAATTTAATTTATTTATTTGTTTATTTGTTTGTTTATTGGAGTGGTAGTTACCTGGCTGGGAATCGAACCCAGGCCGTGACATTGAGAGTGCCGAAGCCTCACCACTACACCACCAGGGAACCCCCCATTTTAATTTTTATTTAAAATATTATTTTTTTATTTTTTGCTGGTTGCTTCAGAGTTTTGGTTAACAGAGAGTCTCCTGCAGGTATTTTTCACTTACATTCTTTATATTAACATGTAATGAGTTTTGTTACTTTCAAATGCCTTAATGTTTCTAAAATTTTAATTTTGGTTTTAAATTTAATATAGTAAATATCAATAGCTATAATTGACATAAAAATACATTGAGGTCCTCAAGTATTTTTTAGCATGAAAGCTGTCCTAAGGCCAAAAAGTTTGAGAACAGCAAAGCAACCAAAAGAAGTATAGCTTTGCATCTTTCTTCAATTTATTGTTTAAAAAAAAAAAACAGTAGAAATGTTATGTTATATAAGTAACTGAAATGAGGAAAGTGTCTATGTGAGTAACAAAGGAAATCCACAGAAAGAACCTTTTGATAACAGAAGTAATTAGCAGGCCAGTTGGGTCCAATACAAAGAAAATGCTCATCTAATTCTACTTCTAGTTTGTCATTTTTGGTGATTTCTAAATTGGTGTGGGACACTCACATATTTAAATCCTAATAATGTGTGGAAACTCAAAGTTCTAGAAATGACTGTTGATCCCATTTTAAGCAATAATTTTCGTGTCTTGATTTCATCAATGAAAAGATAATCTTTTAAATCTGGGAAGAATAGGGAATCCTACTTGTGCATGGGGCAAATAATCAAATTGTCTTTAATGCTAAACCATACAGGAAAAAAAATAGTTTGTGATAAAGAGATGGCTCCTGGAGAGGCAAAGGTGTGGTTTGCCCCAAGTAGCACTGCATCCTCTGGACCGGGCATGGCCTGCAGGGGCTTCACAGGTGCTCAGCATTTCCTGGCCATAATCATTGACTGTATTCAGGGCCTCTCACTCATGGCCAAACAGATCTTCGTGCTGCTTGCACCTGAGGCAAGCTGCATAGTAATGAAGGCTGGCTCTTAATTTGGAACAAAAATCTGCACCAATTAACTGAACCTAACTCTCTGGTAATAGGAATGAGATGCCCAGTGTCAAAAGGAAGTAAGTCTTTTCTGAGCACATGTGTGCCCCCCCCCCCAACACACACACACACACACTATACTGCATGATTGCTTCCCCTGCTCCTGTGTGGGTCACGTCAAAATAGTTTCTTCTGTGAAGAAGTTTGGGTTCCCTTAGGAGCCTCTTCAATCTCCAGACTTTTCTTATGCTCAATTGATTTGGACAAGGGGATGGTAACAGAAGGGGATGTGTCAAGTATGACTCCAGCGTCGATTTGTGCAACTGGGTGGGTAAAGGTTCTACTTACTGGGATGGGGGACCTGTGGAGAGTACTTTTGTCGGGGAGATCAGGAGTGTTATTTCAGAGATGTTGATTTCCAGGCTGCTTTGAGACATCTGAGTGGAGATGAGAAGCAAGCAATTGATGTAAGGGCTGAGGGATAAACAGTGGTAAAGTGACATAGCCCCTAACTTCAGGAATCTTACAGTCAACCGGAACAGATTTTAATCAAGTAATTACAAAAATAAATAGTGACAAAGTTTCATGAGAACAAGCAAGTATTTAATAGGTAGTGAATGCCTCTGGGAAATACATTACTGAAAAAGCTACATGAATATAGTGACAGGAAGGACCCTAGGGAACTGGATGAGAGTGCTCTTGTTTTCAGAGAGCTGGGGTCACGGCCATACTGGAGTGAATTAATGATGAGGAACCAGAAACTGAGTATCACACAACTCTTAGGAGATGCTTGCTATGAACGAGAGGAAGGGACGAGAACTGAAGAGGGATAACTGTTTCAGGAAAGTTTTCTGAGTTTGTTTTCAGCTTTTGTTTGTTTTCAAGAAGGAAGAGATGAGTACGTTGACAGGCTATTTCTAGGAACCAGGATTTATGGAGAGATGGGATAATCAATACTGTAAGTTTCCTAAGAAAGTGAGAGATGGGATCCAAAGAGGTTCAGGGTTCATCCTTGAGCAGGATGTTCAGGTTTCTACGTCGTGGAGGATCAGAGCAATAGAGGGACAGCTGTGGCGGCTGGACCACTGGTGTGAGGCTGAGTTCCCAGCTGATGGCCTCAGTTTCTCCACAAACAGAGACAAGGCAATGTGTGAGGGGTGATGAGCAGGCTTGGAGAGTAAAGGCTTGGAAAAAAAACAGGAGGGACAGCTGATGAAGATAGCTAGGTCGGAGGAAGGCCATTAGCATGCCTACCAGTGCCCTGCATCCTATGGTGTGGCTCCTCCTGCATCAGGGGTGGAAAAAGCAGGTGGTGAGTTCATCCTGGGTTCAGCCTCTGCTAGACAAGTGTGACAAGGACAGAAGAGGAACTACATTAAGGGCAATGGCAAACATAGTGCTAGAAGGGAGGAAAACGGAATCACAGCTGGATGAGGGAAGAGAAGAAATGAGAGGGTGGACAGACCAGTCAGAGAAGATGAGACAAAGGACTGAGGGTCCCACAGAGGGGGAAGAACGGTCCCAGGGGAGCATCTGGAAGGATGGCAGGTTATGAGATGCATCATGCATCAGATGCTGAGAAGTCACAGCAGTATGTGGCCAGAAGGATCCTATAATCCTGGTTAGTAGATGACAGAGACAAGGACAGGAAGCAAGTGTTAAGGTGGGTCCAAATGGTAGAAGCCTTAAAGGAGCACATTTTTTTCATCTTTTCTTTTCACTTCTCTTTTTGGAGACCTTGGCACCTTCCTCTAAGGTAAAGAGGCATGAGAATTTGGCAGGGAAGTGGGTAAGATCAAGAATTCCATTTTGAACATGTGAATCCAAGGAGAATTGACATCTCCTTGATGATCTCATGACCGGAAGGGTGAGGAATGCCCTCATCTTTCTCCCCATAAATCTCCCAGTCTCCTCTTCCCTGAGATTATAGAAAAGACCAATCCCTCTATGTGTACTCTGGAGCCCACCCCACTTCCCCTCACTTGGATGTCTCCTTTTCCATCTTTACCTTTCTGCTAAACCACTCTCACTCCACACAAAGATGCCCAAGTCCATTCTTCATTAAAGTGGTCCTCCAACTCCACCTCTAAAGTACCTGGGGTTCTGCAGGTTCCTGGGCTCCCTCAAGACCAGCACGGCTCTTAAACACAGTAAATTTGGAACAGCCTCGCTCCTGCTTTCATTTTAAATACCAAACTCATCTTCCCTTCCTCATTCCTACATCCATTTTCCACCTGCCACCATCATCTCCCTCTACTCTCCTAGAGGCAAGCTTCTCCAGACCAGTAACCCTGCATTTGCTGCCTGTCACCCTTCCTCACTTCCAACCCACTACAGTGTGGCTCTGTCCCTCACCCTTGCAGAAATGCTCTTCCCTGAGAGTAAATGAGGACATGTCAGGACTTTCTTACCTGACTTCTCAACAGCCTTTGTTAAAGCGCAGCACAACGGCTTCCACAGACAGTCTTTCATTTAGCTTCACCTCGTTGGTCACCTTTCCAGAAGGAGCAATTGCTCTGGAACCAACAGTGGTAAAAATCATTGATATGCAAATCACTCTGATCCAAAGTAGGCATGAGGACTAACCAGGTTGAACACCCCACTCAAGCCAGTCTTCCTTACCCAAAGAAGGCCACTCCACATCAGAGTGTTCTGTGTGCCACTTCTTCAAGTTGAGTTGATAAAGTAACAGTAATGAAGTTGGGTAAATAATTTGGGATAAGGTAAATGTCACCATGAAACTGCATTAATCTTAGGCCTATTTTTTAATGGATTATGCCTATTTTGGTGAAATAGAAAGTTATCATTTATTTTAATACTGTGTGATAGTATATTACTCAACTTAAACTCTCTACCTATGTTATTATACATATTTTCACATTAATAGAGAAAATTGCCATTAAAAACAATTTTGAGTAAATTACAGTCACCTAGCATTTGTTACAATTTCCTTTTCATCTGTAATCCAATATAGGCTCCTATAGTTTTCAAAAATAGATTACTTTATGTAGTGGATTCCAGAGAGAAAATAAGCCTAGAATGAAAGAGAATATGACTAAAAATCTTATTGATTATATGCTCATCTCTTCCTGACCTCTAAATATTAGTTTTGCGTTGCTTTTTTTCACTTTATAATCCTATCTTATGCCATCCCATCCAATTCCATGGCTTCAAATACTATCTATATTCCAATAACTTCTATTTTCTATCTTGTCACTTGTCTGGTGAGCTTCAAACCTATAAATCTAAGTATTATTCTCCTTGGATTCATAAAGAACGCAACTCTTAATCTTTCCCGACTTCCCTGCCAAACCTGTCAAGTCTACAGCTTAGAAAACGGTGCCCAAATCCCTCTGGTGGTTGAGAATGGACACCTAGGAATCCTTCCTGATCACCCCTTCAGTCCTTCTAGTCTATGGGTTACTGAGGAGTGTCCCAGTCCTCTCAAATATCAAAGCCCTTCCAAAAAGGCTTTCTGACCCACCATCTAAACTAGGTTTCCCTGTGAACGTGCTCACACCTCCAGGTGCTGACACAGCACTCATCTTCCTTAACCCTCTCAAGGGCAAGGATGAGCCTTCCCTGGACCAGGGGTAGCCCTGCCTCACCAGGGCAGCGGGCCCTGCACAAACCTCCCAGGACGGATTGGGGCCACGCCCAGCACAAGCTGGGAAAGGCTCCGGCGGGACTGGCGGCGCTGCCATCTGCCTCTGCAGGGCCCTGGCTTGGGGTACCGCAACACACTGCCCTAGGCCATGGGAAAGGGGAAGTACCTCTTGGTGCCAAGGCTACACGGGCGTCCGTCCCTTTAAACGCGGAGGGCCTCAGGTCACGTGCCAACGTGCGTGGGGGCGTGGTCCCAGGAAGCAGCCTCGCGCCCATCGCCGCTGCAGCCGTAGTCGCCGCCACCGGTCCGGACGTGTGGAGGGCCCCTCTGGGCACTGCTCGTACTGCTTCACGCTGGCTGCCACGGCGGCACCCGCCATGGGCGAGGAAGACTACTACTTGGAGCTTTGCGAACGGCCGGTGCACTTTGAGAAGGCGAACCCCGTCAACTGCGTCTTCTTCGATGAGGCCAACAAGCAGGTCCGGGTCAGCCTGCACCCGCCTCTTCCGCGCGGCCTCCCGCCCTCCCCTCACCCCGCCGCCCGCCCTCCCCTCACCCCGCCGCCCCCAGGGTGGCCCGCGCGCCTAGGCCAGACGTCGGGGCCGTCAGGCGTCGGGGCCGCTCCTCCTGTACCTCGCTAGCGCCTTCTTGTTGGGTAGGCCCAGGGACTGACCAGGCTCCACCGTGGTCAGGGCTTTCTTCAAAGTGACAGAGGGGTGGACCCCCACCTGGTGCCATCGATCCTGCGCCCTTTGACCGGTGTGGTGAGCTGTTAGAACGCCAGTCTTCTCTGGTAGCATTTTATTAGATTTAGACATTAAGATTTTCATTATTCTCAGAATTTTGGAAAAGGTAAAACAGCGCAGGGAGTGCTTAAGCGGCTCCTTTGCCGAGCTGCAGTGAAACTTGGAAGCTTTGGCGACCCCCGACCCAGCCTTGCACAGTGGGCTGCACTTGGAATGGTAGCCTTTTGGTCTCTACTGTCTTTTTAAGGATACACTTGAACACCAAGCATCTGCGGATTGATACATGCCACGTTGGTTTAGCTGAACCAGGGGTGGGGTGTAGCAGTAATACTCATTTGTAGGTTGGTGTTTGTGTCCAGAGTCTTTCAAAGGTCAGACCATTAACAATGCTTTTCCTTCTCAGGTTTTTGCTGTTCGATCTGGAGGAGCTACTGGGGTAGTAGTTAAAGGCCCTGATGATAGGAATCCCATCTCATTTAGGTAACAATATTCAGAGTAATTTCAACATGTAAACAAAATGGTGTTTTTCTGTTTCTCATTTATAGGGTGGTTTTACAATTTTGCCCTTTGCTTCCTTTAAGAGGCCTAAATTGTGTATGAGTGTGTGTGTGTGTGTGTGTGTGTGTGTATAGACATCCCTGTTTGTAGAGAGAGGGAAGCAGACACCTGCTCTGCAGTCTTGCTGGCACATTACTAGTACTTCCTGTCAATGAAATATGTAAAATGGTTGGTTCCCTGTTGATTTGGGAACCAAATACTCTGAAGCAGGGCACCTCTTTCCTGGTAATTAGTAAGTCAGTGTGTTGTTGACATGCCCATTTCCAGTTTCTTGACCCAGGGGCACCTTCATTTCCTCATTTGGCCCAAGTCTGTCTTTCCCTAGTGTTTGGAAGTTGGAGGAGATTCCAGGGTTTGTTTTCCATGTACTAATGTATAGTAAGAAAATCCGAACACAAGTTCACCATAATTATGAACTGACATAATTATGATCAACCTTTTTTCACTTTCAGAAGTGTCTGAATTTGGGTGATAAACTATCTGGTCATCTTAACTCCTGTAATTACAGAAGGAGGAAGTACAATGTAGGCCCTCAATTCAGTGGTGACTTTAAAACATTGTTTGCATTTGGCCTGTGTTGATAGGAAAGAGTTTTTGAAGTAAAAAAGGAATTATATATCATCCGTCAAACACTGGTTGCAGCACCTGCGCTGGGCACCAGACATGTGAAGGCTGTGAATTCGCCTGGTGCCCTTTTGGAGAACTCATAAGTTTAGTGTGGGAGACACGTACTGTTTACTTTGATACATGCTGTACCAAGAATGCAGGCACACAGGAGAGATGTGACATTTGCCTTAGGATAGGACGGGGAAGGCCTCAGATAGGAGGCAAAGTTTGAGCAAAACTTGAGAACGTGAATGGGATGATTCCAGGTGGAGAAGAGGGGAAGACTTCCAGTTGGAGAGAACACCAAGTGCAAAGGCGAGCAAGTGTGGTGCCTGTAGGTGTGTAAGTGAAGATTAGGTGCTTGTGCAGGGAGGGGGAGGTTCTGATGCTGTGCCCTCTGGCAGAGGCTGGCTTGAACCTCATATATTTTGCTATGGAATTAAGGCTTTATCTTGTTACTATAAATTTCTCAGGTGAGGTGTGGCATGATCATATCAGTGTTTGGAAAGCTCATGCAGTTCACAGCCTTGAGGCCATATTAGTTGAGAGAATATTAGAGTAGAACACTATTGTAGAGGATTACAACAGTCTGAGTTAGGCATGGTGAAGACCAGACAGAAGGCGGTATAGACTGGTATTGTATAGGCACTCAAGGGATGCTTAGGAAAATCTTTGGTAGGACTTGGTGGTCAGAATGACAGTGAGCACGTAATGGTCTCAATTTGGGGCTCAGTAGGGTTTGAGGGGGAAGATAATGAATTTATCCTCTTTTAAAAACATTTTATTTTTAATGCCCTCATTGTGGTATAAGTATTAAGTGCACATAATTAATATGTAAGTGATGAGTTTTGATGTAAGTGTATATCCATGGAATCACTTCCGCAGTCAAAATAATGAACATCCTATACCCCTAAAAGTTTCCTCAGGACCCTCTGTAATCCATCCCTTAACTTCCTTTGTTTGAGGTGATTGTGAGTTCCGAGGTGGGCTGTCCTGAGCCTGTAGGGTAGTGAATGGGAAAGAGGACACTTTAAAAAGCTTTGCTGTGAGAGCAGTGGGGAAATAAGGCAGTAGTTTGTGAAGTTTCTTATGTATGTCAGGCATACCTCTGAGATATGACAGGTTTGCTTTTAGGCCACTGCAGTGAAGTGAGTATCAGAAAAGAGTGAGTTGTTATCTTTTTGCTGGTGGTGGTGGTGGAGGGGATTGTGGGTCTTGCCTTCAATTTGTAAAAAAATGCAATACCTGTGAAGCTCAGTAAAGAGAAGCACAATAAAAAGAGGTATGCCTGTGTATACTTATTTATATCTGAAATAATTCTCAGGGGAAAGTGCAGGCGATCTCAAGTCTTCCATCACTTGTTATCTGTAATACCATACATTTCTCCAGCAACTTACTGCCACTTGGATTTTTTTTTGAAAAGAGGTTCTGCTGATAGCTGCAGAAACATAAGTTTAATTTTACACTAAGATTTGCTGCCTCATGAATATTTAGCATGTCTTTTATCTTCTCATAAAATGATAGAAGCTAGAATTCAGTTATTAAGTTTAACTCTTAACATACTCTTTCTTCTTAAAGAATGGAAGACAAAGGAGAAGTGAAGTGCATTAAATTTTCCTTAGAAAATAAGATATTAGCTGTTCAGAGGACCTCAAAGACTGTGGTAAGATTTATCTTTAAATACAGTATAAAGGAAGGACATTAGAAATGTATTTGGAAGAGAATGATTGCAAATTTTAGTGTTAAAGGAACTTTTATTATTTTAATGTCATGGAAGCTATAGTTATGTTGCACTGTATTTGAGCCTATGGAATTTTTGAAGGAAGACATTTGCATGGATGAATACTTATGACCTTAGTTTGACATTTTTGACTTAAATTTTAAAAACAACAACAACTAAGAACCTCAGGCATTTTTTTGTATTGATTAATAGTTAACACCATAGATTACAAGAGGTATATGAGGGCTGTCCAGAAAAACCCAGCCATAAATGCCTCTTGTTTTCATATCACAGAGCGGGATACTTTCTGGCAGGCCCTCGTGTTCTTGGCTCCTTTGTGAATGAGCCTCAGCAGAGGAACCCCCTTTATTCTCTTCTCTCATCTTTGAATGATGGATGTAACAGGAGCAGACAGTCAAAGTTGAAGCAGCTTGCTGGCGTTTTAGCCTCTATAAATACTCACCATCGCCATGTGTACAGGAAAAGCTGTTGAGAAACAGGCAGAATCCTTCTTCTTATGTCTGTGTTGATTGCTGTCCTATTTGGAAAACCTCTTCTAAAACGTAGAGCAATATATTTCTCTGATGTCAGTTCTTTGAGGAGTGAATTTTTAGAGTCACTTTTTAAACCCTAACTGAATATTTGGTTTAACTGTTTGTAAAAAATTGAATTCTCTACCTGCTGCTATTAAAAAGGCAGACTGTCCAAATTGGACTTTTTCTTGTTGCTGTCTGGGTTTTTGTCAGTTTTTTTTCTGCTCACTGTTAAAATTTATTTGTCATTTTTTTTTAAAAGTCTTGTTGTATACCAAAGTAGGTAGGCAGTGTGTTGCCAACTGAAATTTCTCGTGTTCTTTTTTTTCTTTCAGGATTTTTCTAATTTTATTCCGGACAGTTCTCAGCTGGAATACACACAAGAGTGTAAGGTATGGGCCCAGATGCTTTCCCAGCTGGTGAGCATGTAACTACATGGTGACATCATGGAGACGCGGGGTAGCGTGGTAATTGAGAGCACAGACTTGGAGGCATCCTGTGCTTTATGCTGCGGCCTGCTGCGTGCTGGCTTTGCGACTTCACACAACTTTTAAGGAGTTTATAAAGGCTGTTTCTTCATCTATAAGACAGAGTTGGGAGGATTGAATGGATGACGAGTGTTACACACCTAGCAGTTTCCGTGCTTTGTGGCTATTGTCGTTCTGTCACTTCTGCATTTCCCCTGTGGGCTGGTACATCTGGGTCAGATCCTGGATTCTTTGATAGGTTTGTAGAAGAGGAGGTTTTGTTCCCTTTCCTGGTAATGTTTTCTTTCCTCGATTTGTCCTTGTCCTGTTCTTCCTCTTTATTTATTTGGGTGTAGGTTCTAATCCATATTAATTAGATTTGCTGGGCATAATAAACTAGGCTAGAAGGGGCTCAGCTAAAAGTGGCAATGTGGCAGCCCAGAAGCTAGCAGAAGCTGCTAGGAGATGAGGTACGGCTTTGGCATCTTGGTAATGGTTTTGCTAACTGGAGTTCAGGGTGGGCTCTGCACTGAGAAAAGGCACATCCGGCAAATAACTGAACCCTTCCCAGACCTCCAGCTCCTCTGTGTGCAGCAGAGGCCGTTGTCACAGCCCCGTCTGTCCTCAGGCTCAGGGCACAGCTGGTCACCAAGTGAGTCAGGCATGTGGGCTGAAGGCCCCCAATGCCATTTTGGTCAACACTTCCCGAGAACCTTTAGACCTTTCTACTTTTTAAAAAAATTTTAAGAAATTTATTGGGATGACATTAGTTAATAAAATTATATAGACTTAAAATGTACATTTCTATAATACATCATCTATATATTGTACTGTGTTCACCACCTGTCGCCATATATTTGACCCTCTTGTCCCTCCTCTACCACCTGCCTCTAGCCTTACCCTCTGGTAACCACTAAACTGTTGTCTGGGTCTTTGAGTTTTTGTTTCTTTTGTTTGTTTGTCCTGCCCATTTCTTGCTTTCAATTGTATATCCCACATAAAAGTGAAGTTATGGTTGTTGACTTTTTCTCTCTGACTTAACCTTGCTTAGCATGATAATGTCAGGATCGGTTCATGTTGTGACAAGTGGCAGTATTTTTTCTTGTGGCTGAATAATGTCACTAGGCCTTCCTACTTTTATAACTGCAGTTCTTATAATGTCTTTATGAGTATCAGCTGTCCTTTGGTTCCTAAAGGTAGAAATTGTTATCTGTGAATGTTTTGTCAGTTACCTTTCTGCAAAAGTCAGGTTTTTCCATCTGTTGACTATGAGGAATTAAGGATCAGATGCTTCAGTTAGGTGTTACAGATGAAGATCCAGGAACACTGTATTTAAAAGAAAGTTTGGTTTCCTAACAAGGAATTTTTATATAAAAGAATAATACAAACAGTATTTTTAGCTTTTAAAGATATTTGCATTTTTTTCTTATTAAAAAAAAAATCTTGCTATGATTTTTTTTTTTTAGACCAAGAATGCCAACATACTGGGATTCTGCTGGACCAGCTCTACTGAAATTGTCTTCATTACAGATCAAGGAATTGAATTTTACCAGGTATTCTATTTATCAGTTAGGTTTGCTGGAGAAAGGTTTGTACTAATAGTTTGGCATCTTTGTGTATTTAGCACTGAATAGATATTTTGAGATTCTAGAGCTTTAGTCTCTTCCTTGAGTTTTGATTCTTTTTTTCTCATTACAAGTAATACATGTTTTTTATAAAAGTTCAAACATTACCAAGGTAAATGAAAAATAAAAATCCTTCATAATCCCTAGAAATAACTATTATTAACATTTTGGTGCATATATCTCCATTTTTTTTCTACACACACAGAAAGATTATTAGTAGTATTAGTTTATAAAAATGGGAATAGTATATGTAATCTTGTGGCTGTTTTTTGGTTTGTTTGTTTGTTTGTTTGTTTCCTAGCAGTGTGTATTAGACATCTTTCCACATTTTATTCTGAGTTTTATTCTACTCGTTTATTTAACCAGTTCCTTGTTGATTAACATTTGGTTTTCAGTTTTTTGGGATTATAAACAATTCCCTAATGAACATGTTTGTAAACATTTCTTTATATTCTTGAGTGAGGCAGTTTTTAGAAGGAAACTACAGTATAGGAATGAACATCTAAAGAACTGAACAGATACTCAATATATTTCTTCCACAGTTTTGCACTTTGACTAGCCATGTATGAAAGTCCATTTTCCACATCTTTGCTAGAACTGGGTATTATAAATCTATAGGTATTTGGCAATCTAAGAGGTGGAAAGACGTTTAATTGACATTTTTCATTACTAGGGAGGTGTGCATGTTTTCATTTGTGTATTGTCTTTGTGTATTTCCCCCTTTGTAAACTGCCTCTTCATTTTTAAAAAAGGGATAGTTGTAAAATAGATCTCCAGAACTTTTTCTTCTTGCAAAACTGAAACACCACACCCATTAAATAACTTCTTATTCCCCTCTCTTCCAGCTCCTGGTAACCATGATTTTACTTTCTATGAGTTAGACGACTATGAGTTTGACGACTAAGTGGACTCATACAGTAATTGTCATTTCTGACTGGCTTATTTCACTTAGTAAAGATACTCAAGGTTCACATTGTATGTTGTAGTACGTGGGAGAATTTCCTTCCTTTTTAAGGTTAAATAATCCATTATGTGTGTATACCACATTTTATTCATGCTTACAGTGAGGGACACTTGGGTTCCTTCCACCTTTTGGCTACTGTGAATAATACTGCCCTGAAAATGGATATAAGTATCTCTTCAAGACCCTGTTTTCAGTTCTTTTGGGTATTTTTAATTTTTTTTAGGAAATGCCATACTGTTTTCCATAGTAGTTATGACATTTTACATTCCCACTAACAGTGCACATGAATTCCCATTTCTTCACTTCCTCAACACTAGTTGTTTTCTGTATTACCATAATAGCCATCCTACTAGGTATGAGATGTTATCTTGTGGTTTTGATTTGTATGTCTCTGATTATTAGTGATATTGAACATCTTTTCATGGCTTCTTGGCCCTTTGTACATGCTCTGGAGAAATGTCTTATTAAGTCATTTGTCCAGTATTTAGTTGGGTTATTTTCTTTCTGTTGTTGAGTTGTCTGAGTTCTTTCCATAGTCTAGATATTAACCCTTTATCAGATAGATGATTGGCAAACATTTTCTCCCATTTCATAGGTTGCCTTTTCACTTTGTTGACGGTTTACTTTTGATGCATCTGTGTCTTTATCTTTTCATATGTTCAGCTGCCTGACCTATTGAGCATGCTTCTGAGATCTTTAAATGGGGCCAATCTAGAGGGTGTTAGGATTCTTTCAGGTTTTAATTTTTTTGACCTAATGAAAGCAGTATAATTTAGAGTGTATAGATGGAGAAAAGACACCCCTCTAAGCAAACATGAAATGTTAGTGCCATGGTGCTTTGCTGTAGGGCCGTCATCAAAACCTTTGAAATAACCAGCAGAAAGAAAACAAACTTTACATGTGTCCCTTACACACAGAAATGGAATTTTGTATATAAGACAGCATGGAAAGGATTGATTGCATTACAGAAGGGATCCCTGGGGCAATCATTTAAAAGTGTATCTTTATGTTCTCTGTAGTAGAAAAATGTGTACATTCAGATCACCTCATCCTAGATAGTCTTCAGAACTTTAAAAAATGTTAGAAAAAACTAAATAAACAATCCCCCTAACACATACAAAAAAGAAATGTTAAAAGAGAGACTCTCGACATCCTTATTTTATTATACCTGAATTATTAATAAACTTATACCTCCTCATCCTGACTTCCACATCAATCCTTCAGTTTAGTGTTCTATAAGCATTAATGTCTTGGGGGCTACTTACAGTGTTCTTTAATGTATCAGAACATTTATAGTATGTTTAAAATGTGACTTGTTTGTAAAATACTCAATTTGCATGCAGAGTCTCATGAACACACCTGTTAGAAAAGGGAGCTGCTCCCAGACTCAGTGTGAACTGGAGTTGAAATGGAGACCAGTCTGAAGGCCAGTGGTGCAGGCTGGGTGGTCGCTGGTCGCCGCTGTAGTGCTAGGGGCTCTTAGAGGTGTGGGTTTGTTGGGGTCACTTCCATGATGGTGAGAATGTTGCTGCTTTTAGCTCTTTGGTGGATGGTTCCTGAGAATTTGGAGGTTGGGACCTGGGCCTTGCAGAGAAAAATGGCCTGCTGAGGCTGTAACTTCATCACTGGTGAGGCAGTTTCCCTCACTTGTCTGAGCTTTATGTTCTTCGAATATCAATGATGCCCACTTCTCAGCGTTGTGGTGAAAGTAAATGAGCTAAGGTTTGTAAAGTACTGAGCACCAGGATTGATAACTGGTAGCTGTAATAAATAAAAAAAATTTCAGTTGCACTGGGGTTTTTTCTGTTTTCTTAATTTACATTGTCAGTCTTTTGATCTTTAATGAAGATTGTGTTTCTTGAACTTTGCTTCAGGTATTACCAGAGAAACGAAGTTTGAAACTCTTAAAAAGTCAGAATATCAATGTGAATTGGTACATGTACTGTCCTGAGAGTGCTGTCATTCTACTGTCCACCACAGTCCTTGGCAATGTACTGCAGCCCTTTTATTTTAGGGTAAGAGAAAGCCTTTTTTACCTTTGGCATCTTAATGTGCCAAGTTCTTCAAAGGGGCAAGGTCTAATAATAACCTCACCGCTTCTGACCACTAGAGGGCAGAAGTATGATTCATCTTGGGGACAGACCCTGTGCTTAAAGGACATGGTGTGACGTTGGAAAGGATGGAAAGACATAGCGCGTGTATATCCTTGATGATTGTACATAGGGAATGCTAAAACACCAAAGGGGTTTAATATACTTGTCCTAAGACTTTTTTTTCCCCAACAGGCTGGCACTATGTCAAAGCTGCCCAAGTTTGAGATTGAATTACCAGCTGCCCCCAAGTCCACTAAGCTGAGCCTTTCTGAGAGGGACATTGCGATGGCGACGATGTATGTGTGTCTTTTGAGAGAACTCCTTGTAATTGCTTTTAGTGATAGAAGTAATAGAAGTGCGTTATAAACACTCCAGGGCTGCCCTTTGCTTCCTTAGGTAGCCTGCGGACACATAATAAAGACTTTCCTTTCCTGTTTAGTACCTAGATCTATGAATATAGAAAACCTATTGACTTCTTCCCATTCCTTTTTTTATTTTACTAGCTTTGTGGTTTTAGGAAAGTTTTTTCACCATTGTAATCTGATATTATTGGAGAACATTTAACCAATTTACTTTGGGGATATCTTAGTTTTAGAATTTTTCATTCATTCTGTGAGTTGCAATGTATCAACCATATTTTTTAGCTAAAACCCTGTCCTAGTTGTTCTAAGCAAGAATGTAATTTAAGTTTTTATCTAACAAATAAGAAACTGAATTACGCTTGGAAATGCAGATATATTAATTTTTAAACTGTATTATGAAAAGTTCAATCACAAAAATAGAAACTAATTTGATATTCAACAAATACAAAAATTTTGCTTCTAAATTACCTCTAATCCTTCTATAGCCTAAAACAATGGTTTCCAAACTTTAACAATTTTTAGCATTTAGAATACCCCTCACTTTCCTTTTTTTTTTTTTAAAGGAAACATGGTTTAGAAAACACAATGAGAGCAATCCTGGCCAAAGTGGAGGTGGGAACCCACTCCCTTCCCTTTGGTTCCCCCTTCCTGTGGCAGGCCCAGCCACAGGGCTAACTACTGAAATAAAAATGTGCACGCAGGAATGGTCACATTTCTTAGAAGAGGTTAAAAATGAAGAGTGTTTATATTTTCCTATGATTAAGGAATGTACTCACTGTACAAAACTTGGAAAATATAGAAATTAGAGGAAAAGAAAGTGGACTTACTCAAGAATAGCTATTAACATGTATTTCCAATGTTTTTGGATATTATGCATAAGTACGTGTTTGTCTTTTAAAATACCGTGATCAAACTATATTTAGTTTTGCATCCCCCTTTTCATTTAACTTTAAAATAAACTTTTGTTTTTGACTAATTGTACTTATTTGCAAATATATTTGTTGGCTGCAAAATATTCCATGAAGTGATTGCTTCATGATTGACTTAGCTATAGCCTTATAATTTAGCATTGCGAATGGAGACATTTCAAACAGCCAGGTGTGACTGAAGTGTCTTTGTTCTCTGCTCAGCTACAGACAGCTTTATGTTCTCTTCCTGAGGCATCATTCGCGGACGACCAATAGTACAGGAGCAGAGGTAGTCCTCTATCATCTACCACGGTATACTTAATGCTTTTCTTCCTCTTTCTCTGATTTTAAAATTTGAACTAAAGCTTGTCGATCTATTTTTTGACCTTTCTGTTGTCCTACAGAGAAGGTGCCTGTAAAAAGATGCACATATTAAAGTTAAATCGGACGGGGAAGTTTGCCCTGAATGTTGTGGATAACCTGGTGGTCGTTCATCATCAGGACACAGAGGTATGAATGAGTTGGTGTGGGTGTCTGGTTTACACTGGTACTAGTTAGGGTTGCTTAAAAGAGTTGTAAAAATTGCTGAAACATTCTGAACAAACACCTGAAGTGCTTTTTATGTTAAAAGTTTTGGAATTTCAGATGGAAATGGGTTTGGTATTCTAGATGGTTTAGAAAAATCAGTGATTCATATCAGTTGATTAAGAACAATTAAAAACTATTTCAGAAAGTAACACATGAGGAGATTGACTTTGGAACAATTATTTGGTTGAATCAGCTAAGCTGGGAATTCACGGCAGAGCCACTATGTTACATGAGCATATGAACTCTGTCCTTTCTTTGTGAATATAGATGATAATGGCCCAAAAGAAAGAACTAGAATGGGTCCTACTTTTTCTACACTGTTAGCTGGATGTCTGGTGGTAGACAGACCACTTCTTTTCCATGATTCCTGGAGGATGGTGACACCCATATCTTTGATTAATGAAGGTGTTGTAAGTGAAAAAGATCTGTTTAAATAATTTAGGGCTCTTGAAAGGAAGCATGTTATAAATAGCAGAAATATTTGTGAGAGTGGATATGTAAAAGAACATTGTGATGTTACAGCAAATTCTTCAAAGAAATGGCTGATAGGGATGGAATGCAAACACAGACTCTTTAAATGAATCTGAGGTAGGAAGATGTGAGGTAATGAGTTAAGCCAATCTGTGATTTTTTTTTCCACTTTAGACATCAGTAATATTTGATATCAAGTTAAGGGGAGAGTTTGATGGCACCGTTACGTTCCATCACCCAGTGCTTCCAGCTCGATCAATTCAGCCCTATCAGATTCCTATGGCAGGTAAAGGGGAGTCACCTTGTAATTGGGGGTCATGTTCAAAATGGACTGAGGAGTGTGTACAGAGAAGGTCCTGGGTCTGTTTGCTTTTGTGAGGGGCTTTTTTTTTTTTTTAACTGATTCCATCAACTAAAATTTTGTTGTGAAAAATATAAGATAAATGGATCTTGCTCTGAAGAAAATAGAATGATTTCTCTTCTCTGAACTTTAAAATGGAGAGTTGTGATTACTCATTGAAGCTCAAAGATTTTAAAACGTTTAATAAGCCCTTGACATTTTCTGATTGCCTGTGCGCTGTCCCTGAGATTAAATTTGGCTGCTAATGGTCATTACTTTAACCTGGAATGATTTTTCCTTATCTTTCTCATATTCTGTGTAATAGTTATGATAAATAGTGCATTCTTTCCTGATAGGCATAGTAAGTGCTTAGGTCTGTGGGTCTTGGGTTGTTCTACATTAGTCCTCCTACCCACAGAGATAGAAGTAGAAGTTTGAGAAGAGAGGAGGTCAGGATTTCAGGAAAAGGCAAAGAAACCATTTTGTTCTTTTTGTCTTTTGCTAGTGTAATCTATTTTAAATAATATTCCTCTCTCGGAGGAGACTGGGAGTACAGGATAAGCTAGTTGACGTTTCAGTATGCAAACTGTAGAGTACACATTTGGGACTCCGGTAGCAGTGTTTTCTTATTAAAAGGAATCCCTGTCAGATAGCATTGGTGGGTCGGCGAGTATGCAGTCAGGATGTTCTTGTACCTGTCACAGAAAGTCCCAATTAGGCCACAGCTGATACTTCTGTAGGGACACTTCCTCTGGCCTGCCTTCTAGTCTTGCTGGATTAGCCAGAAGCTTAATAACTTTGGCACAGTTTGCAAGGAGGAGGTCGTTCTTATATGTGAATTGGTCTTTTGGCCTTCTGTATTCTTTCCAGCTTCTTCCTTCTGCCTGGATAATAACGGTAGTATTATAAGCATACCTAGTTCTATTGTACTTGGTTTTATTGCTCTTCACAGGTTTTGTATTTTTTACAAATTGAAGGCAAGGCCCTCCACCAGCAGAAATCACCACTTGCTTCCCCTAGACTTGGTTCCACTGCGCTCACCCCCTTGCACCCCTGCCCTTGTTTACTCCCCACTCCACACTAGGGAACCGAACCAGCAATATCCTGGATGGATGTCTGTAAAAGAATAGATTGTGTCAAATGATTTATCTTCTATCTGCTGCTCACTTGGCTTCAAAGTAATGGAGAAAAAGCAGTTCTAAATATTTGAAACAGCTCTGTTCCTTTTGTTTAGTAGGACTAGTTAGATGGCAATCAGGTTCTAATGGGCTGGTTATAATGAAGCTGATGCCAGGTGTGGTCAAAACAATAGCCCAGACTGAGATTAATAAGAATTCAAGGGTCCATCAAATCTCTGAACTTCCAGATTTTGGGTTGGTAAAGCATTTTTTAAGGTTAATGCCTTTTTGTTTTCCTTTTCCTGCTAGATTGTAAGCCCCTAGCACACTTGTTGCATCTTTGTACCTTGTCCACCCTATGCCCTCACAGGATGTGCATTCAGGTAGAACTTGTTGGGCTGTTTTGAAAGCTGAAATCAGCAGTTTTGGGGAGAGCCAGCTGCTCTCATTACTTCTCCTGTTTTTGGTCTCTGACTCTAGGATCACCTGGTGAAGGGAGGGTATTTAAAAACCAGAGCCACCTGGCTCTCACCTGAGAGCACTTAGGTCAATGCGATGGGCAGTCAACATTAAGGCCCACATATAAGACCTTTATTCTTAGCTTTCAAATGCAAGTATGCTTTGCTCTAGCTTATCTGAGAGGGGGCCCTTTTCCTATTTGGGGAGGGGCTTCTGTTAAAAATTACCAACTTTTCCAACCAGCTGATTAAAATCTGTCCTCTGATTGTATCTGGGTAATTGGAACAGAACTGGGAATCATGTTTAGTTTATAGGGCTGCATTTGTCAAGTTCACCGTAGGCTACCCACCTGACACACGAGCAGTATAACTGATAGTTATGAGCTGCTGTCAGGTGAGATTTTTGGGGGTCTGCTTCCTGCAAGATCTCTGTGCCTAGACTGACTGTGGGCAGTGGAGAATTGAGCTAATTATTATATAATTAGACTGCAAAACACTTATATTTGAAATATTCTCAGTGAATTACCTGAGTATTTGATTTTAAATCATCCAGGTACATTTCTCATTTCTTCAATGTGCATGTGTAAATGATGATGTGTCATTGTTGGTTATTGAGAAACAACACTGAATGAAGCCTTGACATACTTTCTCCTTGGGAAGATGCTTTCTTGGATTGTTCTCAACTTCTCCCTTCCTCCCTCTATGTTATAAGTGGGACATGACAGTTCACTTTTTCCCTTAAGTGCAGTTGAATAAACATTTACTAAAGGCTTTAAAAGTGTTAAATTTTACATCTTATGTACTAGCATTGGCAGCATTTTTCTGGTTGCACCATCATTCCTTGCACACTGTGTTTTCTCCATTTGTAGGTCCTGCTCCTGTGACCAGCCAGTCTCCTGTCCCGTGTAAACTCTGTATCCTTTTCAAAAGCATTGGCATTATGCACAGAGTAAAGCTGTCACCCACCTTTACCCTGGTGTCTAAGAAGGTCCTAAAGCTCTGTCCTCATCAGCTGGAATAATGTCTCAGGAACTACAGTGGGGAGTTTCTTATTATCAAGGAGCAGGCATTTAAAGTAGCCTCAGAAATGGGGTGGAGCAATTGCTAATCAGAGCCGAGTTTGCCTTTTGTTTTCATCTCTTCTGGTTTAAAATTTCCTATGACATACAGATTCTTCATCCTGGATTGTTTTTCAACCTGACATCATTATCAGTGCAAGCCAAGGTGGGTCATAGGGGACAACTGTTATGTTAGAAAGTAGTGCTTTTTGACTTTGGATGACAGTAGTAGCCAGTGACATTTTCAAGAGGAATCTCTGAGAAATGACTCCTCTCTTCACCCTGAGAGTGGGGTTATTTTTCACTTAATACTCTGTTCTCTACTATGTGTATATTTTATCATGAGCACCTAAGAATGGTCATTTTCCTGCTTTAATACTTTTGTATCTGTCCATTCTGAAAAGCCAGACCTCACAGCATTGTGTGCAGGACCTCCCTTCTCTCATCTTGCCACCCACCATCATGCCCACATGTGCCCCCTTCTGTGTGTGTGCATGGTGTGGGTACTCCTGTTTCTCACTGTGCTGGGGAAGCCTTGGGTTTTAGTTTTCTCTTCCTTGGCAATCTAACGCCTTGTATCTTTCTCTGTTAGAATACTTGCCACGTTAGTCTTTAGTCAACTGTATATTTTCCTGTCTTGCACACTGGAATTCTATTTTTTTTCAATTTTTAAAAAAATTTTTATTGTTAGACTTATTGGGGTGACATTGGTTAGCAAGAATTACATAGGCTCCAGGTGTACAATTCTACAGTGCATTTTCAACTTGTATAATAAGTTCACCACCAGTGTGATTTCTCTTTCCATCACCATATATTTAGTTCCCCCTCTCTCTTAAGGAGAGAATTAGCCCTAATGCCCTAGGTGGCATTTTCTCCATCCAGAATGATGCTAGCTCTGTACCAGCCATGGGAGAATTGAGAGAGGGAGCACTCAGACCATTCTTAATGTAGCCTTGACCATATTTTGCTGTGTATAATGTGTACTTTTTTGGCCCAAATCTGTGAGAGAAAAATAAGGATGCACATTCTACATGGGTAGGACTAACTCCATATCTATATAAATGTTTTTAATTATTTTATTTATGCTTATGAGTTAAAAGTATAACTAGAAATCAATAACAATATCCGTATGCAAAATAATACCCTGGAATATGATAATTGTTTTTTATATAAAAAAGTTTATACATAAAATTTCTTATACCATAATATGTAAAAAAATAAATGCTAAAATTCCTTTATAATACAAAAAACAAGTACCTAAATATAAACAAATAAAAATTTGAATTAAAGGGGTTCCCTGGTGGTTTAGTAGCTAGGCTTTGGTGCTCTCAACAATGTGGCCTGGGTTTGATTCCCAGCCAGGGAATACCCCCCCCCCCCCCGCAAAAAAAAAAATTGAGTTAAAAAAATAAAGATTGTTTTTCCCTTGAAAATTTGGGCCAAAGACTCGGGTGTGCATCATACGTGGGAGCGCATCATACACTGCAAAATGTACTAATTTTCTCTTGGGTTCCAAATTGAGAAAGGCTCTGCCTGGCTGCCTTGCACTGTGGGTGTTCAGGAAATTTATGGATGGATGAATTATGAAGTTCCTCTGGAGTTACTTTTGACTAATGAGCCATTGCATGAGAAACCAGAACACAGGATTGAAGTTAATGCCACATGTTAACGTCTTTTTCCACCTTCATGGTTAAAGAGGGTTAAGTGTGGGGAAGGAGCTGCTGTGAGTTGATTAAAGGGCTTGTCATCATTGATGTACCTCTTACTATAGAGGGTTACTTTGTTGTAAGGAGGGTTACTTTGTTGTAAGGAATCAACAAGGTATCTGTCAGGCATCCCTGAATGTAGTCGATTGTGCTTTGGATTGTAAGAAAAAGCCATTAACTGTGCTTTCCCCTATGGATTCTTAGGAGAACCACTTTTTGGGCTTTTGTTCTGGTTTGCAACATACTGTTAAATTTGCTGCCTGTTAAATTCAGGTTACCTCTGGAATCTCCAGGTGAAACTTCAGCCCATAGTAAACCTCGTGCCAGATAAAGGAAGACTGATGGACTTTCTCCTACAGAGAAAGGAATGCAAGATGGTCATCCTATCTGTCTGTTCGCAGAGTAAGTGCATGAATCCTTCTCCATAGGTCTGATTCCAGTTATTAGTCCTGTGCTGCCCAACACCTTTTATTGGGAGTTGGGCCACTTTTTCATGCCTTGTCTATAGACTGTAGCCCCATTCTTCACTTGAAAGATGGAGGATTTAAGCTTCCAGGAAGGCTACTGAACATAAAAATGACTTTTAGACTTTGGTAGAAAATACTAACTAGTATGTTTCCAGGTGAAAGCAAACCTGAACCTCGAAGCAAATGAGGGTCTGAGGCTATGCTATGTCCTTAGCTTTCAGACAAACATTTTCAGAATCCAAGTCACTGCATACCTACTTTGAGAATCTTCTACAGCATCAGTTTCCAAGCAGTGGTACACATACCCATGGGGGTATGTGCTGGGCCATTCAGGGGTATGCGAAAAAGAATCAGTAATGACCAAAGAACAAGTAAAGTAAAAAAATGTAAAACATTATTTATGGAACAATACCGTTAAGTTTGAATCACTATTAATAGAGACATTTCAAAATTAGATCACATTAGCAAATGATTATTGAGGGCGTGGCTATGAACCCTTCCTCCAAACAGCTGTTCCACCAGTCATTACACAGAATTTCAGAACAATCCATTTGCAATGTTTCAAAAACTTCCCCAAACATACAAATACATCTGTAGCCACTGTTTGATCAGTTTAGTTACTGAATGAAATAAGCGTGTTGTCTTTAATCATGATTCTTTTGAAGTTAGTTTTATTTAATGTTTAAATACTTAATCATTATATTTAACTTATGAATATTGTAAAATTAAATCTGTGGTTTGTACTTTTAGTGTAGTACTTTTTCTTTCCTAACATTACCTCATTTCTATAGTCACTGAACAAAAGTGTATTTAAAAACAGCTGTTTTAAAAACAAGGGGTATAATTTATAGAAATGAGTTTTAAAGGGGTACACAAGTGAGAAAAGGTTGGGAACCACTGTTCTACAGACATCTGCCATGGCTACTTTTTCTAGTAATGAGAAGGGGCTTATGAGTCAGTTGCAGACTTTAGGTCTCTAAACTAGACCATTTCTCTGAATGCCCTTTAAAGATATGTTTGCACTGCTGACCCTTTGAGATTGTTTTTCTATCATAACATCCTGAAATTGAAATAAAGTTGATTGACCTGTGCAAACATTGACTCTTTCCAGTGTTGAGTGAGTCAGACAGAGCAACACTGCCTGTGATGGCCACTGTTTTTGACAAACTCAATCATGAGTATAAAAAGTACCTGGATGCCGAGCAGAGTTATATGATGGTGAGTTACCTGCACTATGATGAAGGCTCTTCTACCCCCATCCCTCTATGTGCCAGAAGGCAGGGTGGCCATAGTGTGGGAGCAGTAAGTTCAGAGTTCCTGCACCCCTTTATCTTGAGGCTGTATCTCACTTAATGCCTTCTCCTTTTAAAAAAATCTGTGTTGGATCTTACATGTAGATAGAGCCTGCGTCTTACCTCTCTCCTTTATAGATAAAACTGTTCTCAGCCTTTGCATTATTTTATACATGTTTCTGCCAAGCCAGGGTCATCTTAATTAGAAATATAATTGCTATCTTTTTAGTCAGTATTCTATTAGTGATGATTAAATATTAGCACTGTTCATATAGTAGGCTCAAATATTTGTTGTGATGGGCTGGAAAAAAATTAACATGGCTGATTATGAGGTTCTGATAACCTGTCAGTGTATCATATTTTCTGAAGGGAGAAAGTTTAGGACAGGTGGAATGAATGAATTCACTTAAAGGATCTAATTAGTCCTAAAGCTAAAAATGGAAGTGTTTTTAAACAATGAAACACCCAGAACTTTGCTCACCTTTAGCTATCAAGGATACCAGGACTGATGCAGGCTGTTGTAGGCAGTGGGTCCCTGTCCTGTTAGATACGGGGGGAGATGGGGAGGCTGAGCACTTCTAGATCCCTTCTTTCAGTCATGGGCTGTGGGAATCAGTAAGTGTGATCCCACATGGCAGTTTCCGTGTGTCCCTGCTCTGTGGCTGTTAGGCTTCATAAAGCCTTGCTGGTCATGGGTGTGGTCCACCACCTGCAACATCAGAGCGCCTGGTACTTCTTAGAGGTGCAGGTTCTCAGGCTGCCTGCCACAGCTCCTACAGAATCTGCACTGATCTCAGCAGCTTAAAGTTAGGGTGAGGGAGTCAAAACCTTCCCACTCAGTAATATTTGGGGAGTCTTGCTTACCATTTAAAAATCTAGATATAGACTTATTACATGAAGTATTGACTTATTTTATGACCAGGGCTTCATAAAACAGATGCATCAAGCCATTCTATTTTTATTAGAAAACAAGTGCCAGATAGTCTGATTTAAAAAATTAGGGAGTGATTGTAAGAGGTTAAAAAACAGTATGATGTCCCTTAAGAAAATACTATGGCTTATGCTTTCATAGTTCCACCCACCATGAACACTGGCATATATTCAGGATGACCAACTCTGACTTTCTAGACTCTTCCCTAGCAAGCACAGGAAAAATAGTTTTGTCCAAGTAGTGAAAAAAGTGTCATCCCCTGATCAAATCTGAGGTTCATAGCATCTAGGAATTGTCTTTTTGGATTAACTGCAAACACACTGTTACCTAGAAGGTTATTCAGGTCACATTTGGAATTGCTTCCTTAGGCGGTAGAAGCAGGACAAAGCCGGAGTAGTCCACTTCTCAAAAGGCCAGTGCGGACTCAAGCTGTGATCGACCAATCTGACATGTATACCCATGTCCTGTCTGCATTTACGGAGAAGAAGGTAAGTGACAGCTTGTCAACTGCTTCTGGACTAAAGATTCTCAAAACAGATTTTTTTGAAGGGAACAGAGGACTAGAACTCATACTGTGATTTAAATAACTGGACTATCTTCGGTGAGGACTTGCGCTAACAGTTTGGTTTCTAATGGTCAGTCCTAAACATGATCATCATGGGGGAGGTTCTGGAGGAATTTTTGCAAAAACCAGTGAAATGTAGCACTGGACCAGTTCAATACAGAAATGGGGAATGGGGGCTAAATGAGGAGTTTCATGTAGTCACCTTTGCAATTCTTTGATGTTTCTAAGACCACTTTTGTTTTCTCCATAGGAGATGTCTCATAAATTTGTGATAGCTGTACTGATGGAATACATTCGCTCTCTTAACCAGTTTCAGATTCCAGTACAGGTACCTTCCAATCAGCCCTGGTGGTCCCAAGTTAGAGGAACAGGGAATCTCTCTTTAAAAATCAGCACTGTCAATATCTTAACTAAGAGGACTATTTCATATGCTAAGAAGGTCTGCCTGCCTGACTCAGGACTCTGAGCAACTGTCCTACTATTACCATGTTCTTAATTAGAACAAGTAACATCACATCAAGTGTGGTTCTCCTGCACACTGAACCTACTTCTCTTAATGGAAACTTACTCAATCATTAGAATAGCTGCAGTCCTCGACAAACCTAGGCCCCTGTCAGTGTGGTTGAGTGGTTTGGAAGTGTTCCCTCTTGTTTTTGTCCTCTTGTTTTTGTCCTTAGCATTACTTACACGAGCTTGTCATCAAGACACTTGTCCAGCACAACCTCTTCTACATGCTGCACCAGTTCTTACAGTACCACGTCCTCAGCGACTCAAAGCCTTTGGTCTGTATTGCCACATGTTTACTTCAGTGATTAAAAACTTAAAGTTTAGCCTTCCAGTGTCTCATGTTAAATAGTCTGAACTTTTGTCTTTCAGGCTTGTCTGCTGTTATCCCTAGAAAGTTTTTATCCTCCTGCTCATCAGCTCTCGCTGGATATGCTGAAGGTAACTGATGCATCAGAGTTTTAAACTGCATAAGTCTTTTCCTGTTGCTTGCATTTATCTGGACCTTTCTCTTTCTAGCGACTTTCAACAGCAAATGATGAAATAGTAGAAGTTCTCCTTTCCAAACACCAAGTGTTAGCTGCCCTCCGGTTTATCCGGGGCATTGGTGGCCATGACAACATTTCTGCACGGAAATTTTTAGATGCTGCAAAGCAGACTGAAGACAACATGCTTTTCTATACTATATTCCGGTTTTTTGAACAGCGAAACCAGCGTTTGCGAGGGAACCCTAATTTTACACCAGGTAAGAATACACAGCAGAGAAAAGGCCTGGGGCAACCACAGAATCAGACAGCAACAAGAGAATGGTAGGAGCTGGAGGGCAAGAAGCCTGTTGGTAAGAACTCCTGAGTTAGGTTTTTTAAAAAACAAAATGTCATAATAGCCCACGTAACCCTTAGCGTTATTTGTAATACAGGTGGATTTAGTATACTAATAAATCTTAATTATACCCTGGAATTTGAGGTATATTTGGGGTACAGACTTATTCAGGGACCAGTTCTGGCAGTCTGAACACAGCTCATATGTCTGACATTTGTTCTTTGAATGTTCCTTTCTGAAAAATCAGGAACAGGACAGGACCTGGTGGCTAAGGGTTTTAAATAGGCTGGGGCTTATTTATGTTTCAGTTTTTAGGCAGGAAACATTGACAAAGCATTCTTGTCTCCAAAGTTACGAAACCTAAGCCATCCTCTTCCTTAGGATGGGAAAAAACATAAACTTTATTTCCGGTCTGTCAACTTTTTCAAGCTTAGTAAACAATGTGAGATGGCATTTGGTACCGACAGGTTAGTTTCTTTTCTCTTCTTGGCTCAGAGCAGATGACGACTTGCTAGGTGTTGTAAAGGTCCCTGACCAGTTTTGCAAAGGCAACAGCTGTGTAAATAGAAAGGACTACTCAAACACTTAGAAAAACAAAGTATTTTATGAAAGAAAAATAAAACCCAGTACACACATCTGTAAGCTGCAGTGTTCATTCATGTGTTTTCCTCTCTTTGTGCCACATCTAATGGGTTAAATCTGTTTCCTTTATAGGAGAACACTGTGAAGAACATGTTGCTTTTTTCAAACAGGTGTTTGGAGACCAAGCTGTAATGAGGCCTGCAACATTCTGAAATCACTCACTAGTTTTTTTTTTTTTATAAATAAAAATGTGTACAAAGTTAATTTATTGCATTAATAAAGCTCTTTAAACTATAAAATGTTATAAAGTATATCTGCAACATCCTCAAATGTTACTAAAAATATGGTATAGAACTTGTGTGATGGCTTAGTCCCAAAAAAAGGGAAATGTTGCATTGATTGGCCTTTAAAAAGTGTCAGTGAGCAGATCACAGCCATCCTAGTGTCAACCGTCCACTTGCTGAAGAATCAGGTTTCATTCCTAGAGAATTAGAAGATGCTTTAGTGTCCTGGGGTTGCCGTCAGACTGCATTCCTGAGTTTAAGCACTATGGCCCAAGCTGCTGCTGTTAACTGCCTGAAGTCTGGTAACATCTGGTGTTCAACTTAGCCACTGTCCAATAGTGAGCTGACTGACCCACAGACACAGTCCAAAGTGTGTCCCCAAACTCTGTCCAAAGGGTTAGAAATTCAGGAGCTGTTCTCTCTCTGTACCTTTGTATCGCTCTTGAGTGGCCAAACTTTTGGCTTTATTTATTGATGGTCCTGTGAGGAATAAAAAGAATCACTTCTGTATCATTTCAGGAGAAAAGGGAATATAGTTTGTACTCTTAACAGAACTGCCCTATCACCCAGAGGTTGAAAAAAACCAGACCCCTCATTTTCTCAATCTATTTCAATGCTTCAAGTTAGTTATGAAACTACAAATCAAGCAAATTAGTTCTCCTTTAAACCACAAGTCATCATGGAAGTGAAAGGGGCCAAAAATAGATCCTAAGGACAGTCCCAATGTAAGAGGTGAGTAGCAGAGGCAGCGTTTTGCCAGTTACTTTACAGCACTGCTGTTGTGACCTGGCTGTTGAGTCACTCAAGGTCCTTCATCTCAGTAGGGCAAAGCCACCTGGGCTGCTGACATGAAAACTCATTCATGGTCTGACGTCAGGGCCTTGTTCAGCAGGTAAGTCAGGGCTCCAGAAAAAGTAGTTACTCATGAAGTGGTCTGAACAGTCGTGAAGCCCGGTATTTTTTTCTCGCAAAAATTGTTTTACTCAGTACTGTTTATCCAGTGACCATTAGTACGTTAATACTTCAAAAGAATGTTTCAATTATAATTCTTTAGTAACATGCCTCCTCCATCCCACTTGCTTAAAAATTAGAGCTCTTACCTATATAACTGAGTAAGACAGGGAGGAATATTAATCCATGAGTGGCTCCCAGTAAGACCATAGCTAAATACATCCTGAAGTAAAATATCTGGAAAATTTGAGATTTGGCAAATGCTAATACCACGATCCCTCCAAATTTTGTAAGTGTGATTCCACTGAATACCTAAAAGAAGAGAGATGATAGAAGAAACCACTTTTATCAACCCTTTACAAATGAACACTTCCTAATATAGGGATTTCAATACTCGAAGTCAAAAGTCATGGGGGACTGAACTCCAGCTTTCAGTTACTGAGAAGGAGCATTACATTCTACCTCAAATTGTTTTAGTTGCTGCTATGAGCTTGAAACAAAAAAGGTATTAAGAGCTATGCATTCTGCATATACACTATTCTGTCTCAACTGAGATAATTTATTTCTATTCTTAGATGAAAACTACCTTAAGTATCTAAAATTGTTATAAAGCAAAGTTTTAGTTGTTACTCTGTAAAGGTATTTTCTTTTGTGTTGAAGTAATTGGTTGATAGGCTAAACCAGGATGCAGAGTTGCACCAAGAAGGTTCTGCAGACGCCAAGTACACACTGCCCCCTAGGCTACATGGCAGCTCCCTTCCTTTTTCAACACATGGTTGGCCTATGTTTTAAATGAAGAGGGCTTCTGGGTCTCAAATCCACTTCTCTGCTCTCTTCCTGCTTTAGCCATGCTGCCACCTACAATAGCACTGTTCCTGTTGTTGAATACTAAAGAATTTCAGGATGCCGCTATTTCATGAATTGCCTTAAAACTTGTCATCCTTAGGAGGTGCTGCTAAGTAAAGAATCAAAAATGTGTTTTCCCCACTGAATTTTCCTCCTCCTGAGAAACGCTTGCTGAGCTGGGCCCTTTGTATGGAAACTTCTACCCAAGTTACTTACAGAACTGCCCATGTGAGAGAGCGCCTCTTCTGCACGTTCCACGCGGCTTCCCTTCGTACTCACTGTGAACGCTCTCGTTATGTGGCTGCAGAACTCCACTGAGATGCCACAGCTCTGAAATAAAATGCTTCCTTTACAATTGGTATTTTCTCATTGGAAATCATAAAGCAGTCACCCCTTTTCCAGGATCTGTGGTTACCAGGGCACCCTGGGTAGTAGAGGCACGCAAAGAATCCTGACATAAACTGCAAAGCCCTCATCGCACCAACTTAAATGCACTAGGAACTTATGGAACCCTCTAGGCACAAACCCACGTCGCCAGTTTATACAGCAGATTTGCCTTCATCCTGAGAAACTGTTGAAACCTCTCAAGGTTACCCCCACCCTCCACTGAGCCAGCACACCATCACTGTTTGTTTAGTTGGGCTTCACTGCCATTCCACCTGAAGACACACTGTTTCTACTTTCTGTTAATACCTTCTCGAATATTCCCATCTTCAAGAAGAAATATTAAAAAGCACCTGGCAATTGCATGGGAAGCAAAAGGTACTGGCCAGAGAACTCCATCAGGGATGAGGCATATTTTCTAAATAAAAAACAGCTTGCCATTATTGGCTAAATGTTTTTGCAAACCCTTCAGAATCATAAAGGCAGAATATCCAAGTGAGACCATGAAATCACATTTTCATTGTTATATGTACCATCCAATACCAGCTCCATCCAGCCCTCAGTTCCACCTCTGCAAGTGTATGAAGAGCAAGAGCTGATTTTTACCCCAAGGAACAAGTCACATAAGTGACACAGGAGTTAGGGATAAACTGAGTGTACCAGGACTCACCATAACCAAGTTGACCAAGGAAACTGCATTCAGACTGATGCCCCACAGCCACATGACACCAAACATGTTGACCAAGATCATGGCAATCGTGACACACATGATCACTGCAGACCACAGCTCACAGCCCAGGAGAACCACAGTCACCAAAAAGATTGCTCCCAGGGACACACAGAGGTTAAAGACTGTATCATCAATAATGGTCAGGTACTGTTCATAGAAGACATAGAACACACTAGAGAAAAGGGGAAAAGATTTCATTACAATGTGTTCTCACTTCTGGATTCTCTACTTTATATCCTGCCACTATTGCAAAACTGAAAATACTTTTAGAGACATACCTTGCAGAAAACCTTCCTGTTTTTTATAAGATGCATCTACAATAATTCAACTGGAACTTTGACCACTGACACCCAAAGAATGGCCTAATGATCCAAATGTGTATTTTATTAATATATAAAGTTTTTGTTCATAATCCCAATCTATTCTACTTATAGGCATTTACAAAGAATACTCCATGGTATAAAAAACAAAACAGAAACAAAACAAAACAAAACAAAACATGTCCTGATCTATTCTGAGAATTATTTCAGGCCACATGGGGTCTATGTGGGGGCTGGAAGAGAATTTTTTTGCAAAGTTAACCAGCTCCTTCCAGGAATTAGGACGCCCACTCTGAGAACTTCAAAGAAAAACAGGCTGTCCCTAAGCCAGAAACAAGTTAGGACTCCTTTAAGCAAGATCACAGGGGTGAGGGGAAAAAAAGCCCCACTTATTTCTTCTACTTTTCTGTATTTTCCAAATTCACAATTTTATATATAATACTTTTTTATAAGGAAAAAAGCCCAATAAACAAGAAAAAACTCCATAAGGGCACTGTCTCAAGTAATCAGCAGTCAGGGTTACCCACCCAGTTACTATCTAGGGATGTCCACTTGGCCCCGCTTCATGCAGCCAGGTCTCCAGGCACCCCCCTGCCCCGGGTGCTACTTTGCAGTGGGTCTTTCAGCATGTGCACTCTAGCCAGGAGACCCAGCTTTGTGTCTGCAGCACTGACACTCAGTAGTTGCTTCAGATTCTGGCCCTCCCCACCCAGGTGCCATCTCTCTGGACACACCTGGCCTGTGCTCATGATGGAGAAGGTATAGAATGAAAGCCAAGCATCCCACCGAGGGAGTCCCAGGGTACGTATGGGCCCTTCCCTTGGACATCCTCATCTATACGATACACACTTAACCTGTATGGGAACACACGGTGGTTACTTCCTTCCAGGCTCATGGTTTTGGTGATGTTACCAGCGATGAGGCGGGCTTTTCTCATGGCATCAATGAAGTCAGCAGAAGTGTGCAGCACGGTGTGGTAGGTCATGAAGTATGTGGCTCCGATACCTGTGCCATTGCCAAGGATGTTAACTGCGGACCCATACGCAGCATGTCCCCTAAGAGAAGACTCAGTGGTGTCAGAAAGACCATACCTTGCAAAAACTTGCAGAATCAGAGTACTCAAGACTAAGTGAAATCATAACCCTGGGCTTAAGGGTCAGATCCAGCTCTAAATTTCAGGGACAGGGAAGGCCCTCTGAAAGGAAACAATGAAGGTTTTGGTGTATTATCTACCACACTGGCTTTTTTTTACTGCTTTTGGTTTCTTTGGTGCATAGCTGTCATTGTTTCTAAATCTAGCTCTGCTTGCAATCCAACGTGTTTTCATACAGTTTGCTCAGCAATGCTGTGTCACAGGAGGTGGGGAGGGGCAAGGGGCCTGGAGTGAAACAGAAGTGAGATGGGCCTTGGCCCTGCCATGTATTGGCGCCATGTATTGGCCATTGGACGCTAAGCCAAGTTACTGAATTTGGGCTGTAGTGTCATCTTCCGCAATCGAGTGTACCACCACCTACTCTCATAGCTGCATGATGTGTAAGTGAAATAATGTCAGCGAGGTGCCTGGCCTGACACTGGCATGTACAGGGTCCCTGAAAGTGGTGGCTATTGCCTTCATGAAAGTGGACTTGTTTTATGAAGGCCAAAGCATTCAGTCTGCAAGCAGACCAAGCTATAGGATTCATTTCCATTTTATTTTTAGGGACAGTCTTCCCATAGTACCTAGTATAGGTCTCAAAACACAGACATGATGAGTAATATACGATGGGACTCTGGTCAAATGATTCTTATAAAAAACAGGGATGTCCAGTATTTATCTAACGTAATGTGGACACTCATTTTCCTCCTACAAAAGCTTCCAAATTACCCCACCCCAGACTTCCAGTCACCTTCACTATTTCTGGGCCAAATATCCTGTGGCTGCCTGGCTGGATGGGGGAGTGAGAAAGCCCAGAGCCTCACATATGGACAGGCTGGCAAGAAGCAATACAATCTAGTGGGGCTACAGCAATCTAAACCTTAATCGAGGATGACGTTACCAAAGCAGAGGTGCTGTCCCACACGCCCACGGACACAACTGAACAGACCAGTTCACCACCTGAAATGCTACGTGTTCCCTCCCCCCACCCCACACAGCACTCTGCATCCATCCAAACAGCCAGGAGGCCAGGACACACACAGAAGCTTAAGAAATGAAGGTTCAAGCCAGGATGAAATCAGCTGAAAATAATGAGTTTTCTTTAAAGGTGTCTCACAGGGCTCTCTGCTTTCACAGAGGATCCAGACAGGGTCGGGAGAGGGCAGAGACGAGGACCTTTCCCACACAACTGTTTCTACACCCCAACTCCTTCCGAGTTTTCCAGGGCAAATTAAAGGGAAAGGGGGTGTGCATCTGAAGGGCTCAGCGGCACTTACCCTTTGCCACACTTGGGGTTCGGGTTATCAGACAGGAACATGGGCAGGAATCTCATGAAGTCTCCCCCCTGAGGCCTCTGTTTGCCTTCTGGAGTCAGAGGCCTGCAGCGGACGCAGGCAGGGTCAGCCACTAGCAGAAACACGGGGAGGAGCCAAGGTGGTTAAGCACTGGTCTCCAGATTTTATTTTAAAACACTTAAAAGTACTGAGAAAGAAATGAGGGCAATCGTTTTCTCGAATCCTTTTCCTTATCCAAAAGCTTCAAACACATGTGACTGTCACAGTCTAATAAATTTGAGCTACCATCTTTAGGCAGGTTGTACAGATTTGCTTCCTTGAAGCAGGTTTTCTGCATAAGGATGGCCTCAGCTGGTATTATCAGAGCCCAGGGCTTCCGTGTTTTTAATCCAGAAAGTTTTAAGACAATCTCATCACTCTTACAGAAACACAGGGCAATGGTGACAAAGGAAAACACACCTATGAGAAGCTACGGCCACACACCCATCAAGAGGCAATTGGTGTCCTTGGGAAAAGATAAGAAACCCCCGAACCCTGAAAACTAGAGCCCCTGACCTGGGCCTCACTTAGCCTGCGGCCCTGTCAGGGGCTGTCAGGGACAGGAATCAGCAACACTCTTCAGAATGAATGACGAAGGAAAGGGACGATAACAAAGGAAATGACACCCAGTGTTGGCATATATATAGGAATAAACTGTAATGTAATGATTTTAAAATGATAATGTTAAAATTTTTCAGAAAAAAAGGGGAAAATCTGGAAAAGGACATGAACATACCTGAAGCATTGCAGAACCGATCTGTGCTATTGTAGACTCTACAGCAAGACGACTGTGGCTTAATCCAATCAAAATAATCATCAATCCAGGACGAGGGAGGAAAGCCTATTCGGGTACTAGAGAAAAGGAGAAACCACTGACTTGTCCCACAAGAAAGCAGTCTTTAGTTTCAGTCCTATTTCAGGAAACCCAACTTCCCTTCTGGATTTTATGCCACTGCCCAGTCAGAAGGCAAAGTGCATTAGCACTGAATGGGAAAACCCTCAACGTATGAGATGGTAAATAAGTCCTTTAAAGGGCTTACTCAGTAAAGCTAGATTCACCATACATTGAAAAAAACAAGTTTTCCAAGAAAACCTATTTTCATGAGCACTTTCAGGCCAAGCTGCCTTTGGCCTTTGGCCGAGAGCCTCTGGCTGTTTCCGCTGCTGCACAGGAAGCCGGGGGTACTGACTAGTTGTCCAGCTCCGCCGCCCTGAAGATCTGCTGCACCAGGGAGTCGTTGTCGCAGCCCATGCCTCCGCACACCATGTTCTGCCCTTTCAGGGAAGTGTAGTTGTGGCCCTCCTCCAGGACAAAGTACACAGGGGGTCCCGCGTGCAGGTACTGACTGAGCGACTTGAAATAATCCATCACATAGGAGTCCTGAAGGAAAAGACCCAACAATAGGACAAGTGTGAATGTTCTGATGGTGTCTAAGCAAGATGAAGATGACTAAAAATTAGGAGGACACCAGCAGGCTCCTGGTCAAGACGTCTCCAGCCCAGATTCAGGATTTCCTGCAGCAGTTCCCCCTTCCCAGCTCCTGGGCCCAGGGTGTGCCCCAGCTGGTCCCACTATTAGAAGGACACTTCAGAAGGCAAAGGACTGGCTGCTCACGTTTGGTGGCTGTGCCCCAGGGGGCTGTCTGAGAGTTCAGAATGCCAAGGCCAAAGTGGCAAAGCTTTGTGGTAATTCTTACAACACGGGAAAGTCTGTCAGTATTTGCATGCATGCTTTGAAAACTTTATTCACCATTGGCTAAATAAGTTAATATAAAAAAGAAAGTATCTTACATGTGGCATCGAAAGAGACTGATCCAATCCAATTTCTACTTTGTTCAGGACTGCAATACTGAATGACAAAATGCCCACAAATACTGCTATCTGGAATGAGAAGTGAGTTGTAAAGTGACTGCTTAGAGTTACAACGAGCTGAACAACATAAAATAACATCTCCAACACACAAAAATCAAGACTTTTCTCAACTGAAAAGGAAGTTTAAATGACATGCTAAGAAAACAAGGGGTATGGGGTACTGGCTGAGATCACAGTACCTACAAAGTATCTGGGTTCAAATCCTGGCTCTTCCACTAACAAGCTTAGTGACCCTAGGGAAGTCACTTCTCTTAGTTTCTATTTCCTCATCAATAAAACAAAAATAAGACTTATAACATCAGATAGTTTTGTGGATTAAATGAGAAAGACTTTAGTACAGGACCCAATATTTAGCATAATAAACTGATACTGTGTTCAATTAAATGTTAGTTATTGCTATTATGTTTACTATTATTGGAAACTAACATATTTTTTTTAGTACAGAAGTGACAGATGATCAGTGTTGGCTACATCCAGTATACACATTATAAAAAGCTCCTGCATGGCCGCTGAGGACGTGGGACAGTCAGTGGGGCAGTGAGGTGGGTGACACCAGAAAGGGGCAGCATGCGGGAGATTTTGCAGTGATGGAACTTGAGTGCAGTGGTGGTTACACCAATCTGCACATCTGAAAAAATGACACAGAACAAGACACACACATTGTGTTGATGTCAAATTCTTGGTTTGATACTGACCGACAATTATGTACAACCACAGGAGGAAAGTGGGCAGAGAGTACCTAGGTCCTCTGTACGACCTTTGCAACTTCCTAGAGTCTATAGTTACTTCAAAATAAAAACTTTAAAACTCCTGCTTATATTGACTGCTAAAAACTACCTAGAAAAATATTTTATGTGTTTGTACATTATTAGCTTTTAGGATTTTATATATATATACCAACAGCTGTCAGATTCCTAGAAGGCATGTGACAAACCTGTTTTGGGGAGAAGAACAAGAAAAAGTACAGATACGTTCATACCACAATTGGTCGCATCCAGTCCTTAAGCAGAAGTGGAGAATAGGAGTTTCTGAAGAACCGAAACAAGCAGCTCTCAGAGGCCTGGATGCCTGTTCCATCCTCGGCACCTCTGACACAGCAAAGGATGTCCAGCCGATTTTCCTGAGGGGACGAAGAGGAACAAAGGTCACACCTCTAGCTGCTTCAGCCAGACTCCAGACTCAAGTGAAATAGACTGTGATCCTGATAACTTACCTCTTGACGCTTACTGTCTAACCCCAAGAGACTCACAAAACAGGTAATCTGGAGAAGGAAGTCAATGAGGACCGCCATTCCCGCAAATAGAGAGAAAGTGTGGACGGCTGGCATCACTGACAGCGCTCCTGCAGGGACAGAAAAGCCGCCACATCACCTCCATCTCCAGCAGAGACTCTTACACTCGCATGGACATATGAATACAAGCAGCCAGAACAGGCCAAACCCACGAACCCCTCTCCCCCACCCGCCGAAGGTGTGTATGCTGCAGAAGTCTGCGGCTGTCACATCAGAATGGGAGGAGGGTCTGTAAGCCCAGTGTCTTTCAAAATGGTGTGGACACCAAAACTTCTTGGGGTGTTAAATGTGTAGGTTCCTGGGCCTCGGGCCCATCAGACTTAAGGCAGTGGGACTCAACCCTAATAGCATGTAGTCAGCAGGCACTCTTGGCAAATTTATGTACATTGTGCCGTTTCTTATAGCACCTTTTGTGCTTCACTCTAAGAGGGAGACAGTATTTTCTGTCTGCTTTATATCAACAGTCTCAGTCTTGTAGTTTACTTACAATCAAATTAGGGTGCTCTGAGTCAAACGCACTAGGTAAGATGCAGAAACTGAAAACTGGCATCCCATAGGCCAGATGTATCTTGTTTGGCCCACACTCTACCAATCCATTTTAAGATTAAAAACCATTTTTAAAAAACCCAAGGAGTCAATATTTACAATGAGGTTTTACATAAAAATCTAGATTCACAGTGTTACTTAAGAAAAAATATGGACCTAGTAGCATGGGGCCAGTGACACATAACTGCTTCTTTTAGACATGACCTGCAGACTCTGGGTGTCACAGTGCCCACAATTTCTGTTGTCCTACCCGTCATTCTAAACTTGGGGCACAGTTTCAGCTGCTATTATCACACTTGCACTGGTTTTCTTATAACAGAGATGAAGAGAAGAAATAACTCCTTTGCACCTGTATTCATAAAAAGGAACTGTAAGAGCCACAGGCTTTGAAGTGCATTGCTTTGTGGAAATGAAGACTATGCTAATGGTGTGGCTACCACACATGACGTCCCTACAATGGTCCTGTGGAAGATGGCGTGGTGGCACACGTAGGCACTTCTGTTTGTCACCCACGATTGTGTATCTTCTCTGGACTTGCTGGGCGATTCTAATCCTGTCTCCTGTTCAGAGCATGCAGTTTTCTCTTACTATACTCCAGAGATGGGGGCAGAGGGAGCCCCGCTAGTAAGTCTGCTTGATTTCTCCATATAAAGGAAATACGGAAGTGCTGGTTTTGTTCCAGCTTTTTCTTGTACTGAGGTAAGATCCGAGAACCTCTGCTCATTAACAAGGCAGCCCCCCCAGTGCGGTGTGCACAGGGCAGGAAGACGCCTGTGAGAGCGATGGCACACATCTTGCAAGCCAATGCCTGGATTTTGGAGTTGCTGCTTACAGTGTTGTGTTGAGGATTCTGGGGCTATGCAAGAATGCTATTTTCAAATATCAGCATTTGCCATGGAAGTCAAAAAGGGGAAATGGCAGAGGAGTCCTGGGTATCTTAACCCCAAACATCAACATTATCCTGAAACAACATGAGAAAGAAAACACTTGCTAAATGACACCCAAGATACTGCCACCAATTTTTCTTGCAGTCACTCTGATACTTTACAGATTACAATTACAGATACAATTACAGAATAAAACTTAGAAAAGGACAAACACAGAGGGGTATATGCAGATACCCGGGTTCCTCCTTGTCCCAGGCTCAGCAAACTATAGGATCAGTAGAATTCAAAGAGCAATTACCTAAGAAAAATGCCACTGTTTCTGAAAAGGACGACAGGAACATACTAGGGGCCACTTCTCCCAGGACCCTGCCCAGCTGCTGGTCCAGGGTTTCTCCTTGAAGACGTTCATCTCTCTTAAGAATAAGCAAATTTAAACATTAAGCAAGTGACATTAACCCATTTCCTGTGTATTAAAAAGAAAGTGCAGCTCGCTGCCTCTTTCACGTAACTTTACATAAACACACTCTTTGAGGCTGAAGCAATTCAGCCTGGTTTTCAATGTAAAAATAACATAAAACTATTCTTGGAGTTATTTCTAAACAGAACTCGTCTCTAATCCTAATATGACAGAAATGTATATGATGATCAGTATTTAATCACTTTTTCCCAGCACAGGAATGCTACGTTTTCTAGGATTTGACATTTTTAGTGATCAAGAATTACTATCTTTTGTGAATGGAAATACGACTGCTAAAAACAGAATGTTATAAATAGAATGCCATTTGTTCCCAAAGACCAGAAGCGATAGTTCACAGCAAGCTGTAAGGGTGAGGTTAGGACTGTGATCTGCGACTTATCTTGCGGTAAATGCTGCAGCCGCAGGCACCGCTGAAGGTATTCCCGGGGCAAATGGGCAATGGGTTAAAATTTCTCAGTAACAATGCCAACTTTTTGCTTCTTTGCTATGTTGTGTTAACTCAATGGTAAAGAAAAATGATTAGTGGCATATACTTATTGTATACATACTTTGTTGGGGGACCCACAACTTCTCATGTTAATTATTCTGAGTATTTCTGATCCCTGAGTTAGGTAATAGGTGAGAAGCTCAAGCAAAGACTGGAAAGACTGTCTTTATCCAGAAAATACATGGAATGTAGACTACAGGTGGCTGGACCATTAAATGACATGTCATTTACATGCCACTGAGTCTCCACGCAGCTAAGGGCTACAGGACAAGGGAACCAATTGAGAACAAACTGATGGAAACCATTTTCTATTTCAACAGGTGCTGAGCTGACCTTCTGCCTTTTTAAATGGAATCTTTAACAAATATTTCATTCTTCTCTAATATGTGCAGAATCATTTCAATAGCAGTTACATCCAAAATATTTTCCATAAGCATGTTAGCCCTTTTTGTACATAGGTTGCACATATTTAAAACCAAATTCTCACTTTATATCTATTCCATCAACCAAAGACAGGGTGAACTTTTTAGTGTCAAAGTTTCCAGAACAAGTGATGTATATCAATAAGCAATATAAAGGAATGAAAACAAAGCGTCCTCATTGTCACACTCACAAATACTCTGCATGGAGCCAAACAGTCATTAAGGGAGCTTGGTACCTGGGTCAACTGCCAAGCTCTGTGAGATCATGAAAATGTACCTGGTAGGTCTGGACCAGAATGAAGATGTTGTCCACACCAACAGCCAGCACCAGGAATGGGATGACCTCAATGACAATGAGGGTGAGGGGGATCCCCATGTAGCTGAAAATGCCCAGTGAGCATGCCACTGAGCTCAACACAATGAAGATGCCCGCGATGCCGAGGGAGACTTTAGAATCCACCTGGGAGGTGCAACAAAGACACAGTAGTTAAGAGTGTTTCCTATCCTCTGTTACTAAAAGGTTCTCATTTCCACCTCCTTACATGGGTAGAGACAGTCTGGAGTTAAAAGTATAATTACAATTTGAGAGAAAATACGAAAAATTGTCCAGGTCTTCCCTAGCAATATTACATGAGTTCTCATTCTTAGGTAACAAGGTAGACAAATTTGGAAAAAACCAGACTATGCGAAACAAATTTAAGTTGATAAATCAACAAGCTGGAACTAAAGAAAACAGATGCAGGGAATAGAAAATGTTACATACAACTAAAACAAAGGGGAATTTAGGGCAGTTTTGAACACAATGAATTAAGACTAAGCCTACCAGACCGCTGTACGATTTTCTGGTCATTTCCGAATCTGCCACTATACCGCTGTACCTAATTTTCAAAATGAAAGGTAGACCTTTTCTACAATGTCTCCAAGTTCCATCTTATTCTAACCACTTGTTTGCATGGAACTAACATTTTTCTATATCATGTTGGTGTTTTCTCTTTAATGCTCAGGAGCCCAGGTATAGGGGACAGTTAGGTTCAGGGCCTCAGGTCTGGTACGGTTAAGTAGAGGCAAAAATATGGTATCATGCTGTACTTTGCCATTTCTAACACACAGACACACAGACCCAGATCCACAAAGTCCACTACACACACACACACACACACACACACGCACACGCACATACTCATACACACACACGCGCGCACACACACACACGCACGCACGCACACACGCATGCACACACGCGCACACACACGCGCGCACACACACACGCGCGCACACACACGCACGCGCGCACACACACACGCACGCACACGCACGCACACACACGCGCGCGCACACACACGCACGCGCACACACACGCGCGCGCACGCACGCACGCACACACACGCGTGCGCACACACACACACGCACGCACACACGCGCGCGCACGCACACGCACACACACGCACACCACTTACCAGAAGCCTGCTACAGCTTTTGATGTGCCCCAAGGCAATAGAAATATACAGAAACATGATGGCATAGCTGATTATAACAGTGAAAATATCACTGTTACTTTCACGATTTAGTTCATCTTCAATACTTCTTTCAGCAGTGAAAGAAATGGTCAGATTTGGATTCTTGTAGTTTTTCACAAAATTAATAAACCTAAAAATAACATTTTTACAATTTTAGTTGAAACTTTGTGACAGTTAAGTGAGAAACTTCTTCCCAACTTCTACGAGACAAAAGTCATGCTTGACGTAACCTTTTTCCTGTATTAAGATCTTCTGTACTGGAGACTGGAAGGTAACACAGCTCCAGACATGCTGAGTTTTATACTATTTAAGTAGTTTTAGAATAAATTTAAAAATTGTTTCATGATCTTATTTTTTACTATAAAGTATTTCTAAATGAAGTATTGTATTATAATAAAGATATATATTCATAAAATAAAATTTAAAAAGCTGACCTACAGATTCAATACAAACCCTACCAGACTCCCAGCTGACTTCTTTGTAAAAAGATGATTCCACAATTTACATGGAATTGCAAGAGGCCTCAAACACCCAAAACCTTCTTCTTCAAGAACAAATTAGGAGGATTCACATGTCCTAACTTCAAACTTATTATAAAAAACTCAGTTATCAAGACAGTGTGGTTCTGGCACAAGGATAGACATATAGATCAAAGAAAGAGTCCAAAAATACACCAAGTATCTGTAGTCATCTAATTTTCAACAAGGGTAGCAAGGCGATCAAATGGGGGGAAAACAGTCCTTTAGCAAATGGTATAGGACAACCGGATGGCCACATGCAAAAGAATGTTGAACACCTCATACCATATACAAAAATAAACACAAATGGATCAAAGTCCTAAAAACAAGAGCTAAAATAATAAAACTCTCAGAAAAAGCACGGGTGTAAATAAATCTCCATGACCTAGGATTAGGCAATGGTTTCTTAGCTATGACATCAGAAGTATAAGCAATAAAAGAACTGGATTTCATCAAAATTAAAAACTTGTATGTTTCAGAGGACACCATCAAGAAAGCAAAATACAAAACAGAAAAACAACAAGCAAACCAAAGAATGGGAGAAAAGTACTTGGAAATCATATATCTGACAAGGGACTTGTGGAATATATTTGGAAATATATCTGATAAAGGACTTGCAGAATATATAAGAATTCTTATACTTCAATAATACAAATACAAATAACCCAGTTAAAAATAGGTAACATGTATAAATAAACATTTCTCTAAGAAAGTTATACATATGGCCAATAAGCCCATAAAGAGATGCTGAAATCATTAGTCATCAAGGAAATGCCAATCAAAATTTCAATGATATACCACTTCACATCCACAAGGATAACTAGAATCAAAAAGTCAAACGGTAACAAGTGTTGGCAAGGATGTGGAGAACCTGAAACCTTCATGCTTGTGGTCACTTTGAGAAACAGTCTGGCAGTCCCTCAAAGAATTATCATATGACCCAGACATTCTAATCCTAGGTATACGAGGGCTGTCCAGAACCAATCCAGCTGTAAATGTCTCTATTTTCATATTACATGCTGGATACTTTCTGGACAGCCCTCACCTATCCAAGAGAAATGAAAACATGAGTACACACAAAGATTTGTATACAAATATCCATAGCAGAATTATTCATAATAGTCAAAAGGCAGAAACAACCCAAATATGCATCAACTGATGGATAAACAAAACGTAGTATATCCATAGGATGGAACGTTACTCAGCCATAAAAACGAATTGGAGGACCAACATATTCTACCACTTGGATGAACCTTGAAAGCATTATGTTAAGTGAAAGATGTCAGACACAAAAGTCCACATATATCATGCCATTCTAAGTCAAGAATATAAAGCAGAACAGTTGTGTAGGGCCGGGAGGTGGGAGGGAAAGAAGATAGCAAGGTCACAGCTAAAGGATATGGGGTTGCTTTGTGAGGTAAAAAATTTTCTAAAATTGGCTGTGGTGATAGTGGTGCAGCTCTGTGAATATACTAAAAGCTACTGAACTGTATATTTTAAATAAGTGAAATGTATGGTATATGAATTATATCTCAATAAAGCTGTTTCTTTAATATACTGAATGTACATTATAAAGTATAAAGTCAAAGTCCCCTGTCCTCCTCAGTCCCCTCCCCACTCTCTAGAGGTTGCAAACACAGTTAATAATTTCCTGGATCATTTGCTTGATATTTTTCTAGGCATGGACAGCTTGTATTTACCACTACAAGCTGATTGTAGCTTTTATTTAATACATCTTGAACCATTTATTTATCTATCTTTAATGACTGCTTAATTTTCCACTGTGCTTATCCCCTACTAATGGATATTCAGCAGGCTCCTGGTTTTTGATGTTAGAACATGATGCAAGGAACATTTCTACATATATACTTTTGCATTATTGTGCAGGGATATCTGTTCAAAGTTTGCAGGTAAATTTCTTACAGATTTTTTTCTTAGCATCACTAGTACCAAGTGAAAAAGCCCTAACTTCCGTCTGATGTTGGGTAACTTGGCTGCAAGAAGTTTAAGTGCTCTCTGCTAGTGTCTGGCTTCCCACACAAGTCAGTTGTTTAGACCCCATGAGCCAACTTACTCTCTTTCCCAGGCTTGGGCCCTTTGGAGCTTCTCTGTATCATTATGGTAATTATTGACAGGCAAGGTAATCACAAGGGCTGTGGCGTTATTGTAGTTTTGATCTAGAAAGAAAAAATGTGACAACAAAAAGACTATAAGCATGGAGAAAATTAGATAAATACAAGGTGGGGAATCACAAAACAGTTAGGTGACTGACTTCTCACTGGGACTGTAGGGTATATATCCTAGTCCTCTAAGAACAAAAAAGGAGTCCACTTAATTAGTGTCTATGTGGTTCAGTTAATGAATAAAAAGGATTCTCTATCTGAAGTAGGCACAAGATATCATTCGGAAAGAGTACTGCTTTTTATATTACATAGCATATGCGTGGTAAAAATTTCCAACAGAGCAGAAAGGTGTGCAGTGAAAAGTCTCTCTCCTTCCTTAGCTCCCTCTCTCTTCTCTTAGTTCTCCTTCCCCTCCTGTGACCACATGTGGCTTTCCAGAGACATTCCACATGTGCACAAGTAAACACATATTCTTCCCCTTTCCTTATTTACATAGTCATGTACTATTCTGCACATTAAGCTTTTAAATTTATATCCTGACACTACTCCATTTTAGTACATAAAGAGCTTCCTCATTTTTTTTCTGCTGTATAATATTTTCTAGTATAATTTAACCAACCTCCCATGGATATTTTTACAAATTTTTAAATTATAAACAGAAGATTACAAAGAATACCTTGATATTTTTAATGTATAAAATATATATTTGTAGAATCAATTCTTACAACTACAATCACTAAATCAAAAAGTAGCTGTATTTTTAATTTTGATAGATTCTCCCAAATTGCCCTCCAAAGAGGCTACACTATTTTTCATTCCTTTATTCATTCAACGAAATATTTACAGAGACCTACTTTTGTGCCAGGCATTATTTTAGGTATTATGGATACAAAAATGGACAAATGAAATAAAAATCCCTGCCTTCCTGAAGCTTATATTCTAGTAAGCAATTTACACTTCCACCAACACAGTAGTTTCCCCATACTTTAACCCACACTGGGTTTTAATAACTCTTCAATCTTTCAATCTTTTGAGATGCATTCCACTAACCAGAGTGAGGTTGAACATTTTCTGTTTGTAACTAAAAGCCATTTGTGTTCTTTTGTCAATGTCACATGGCTTCACCCATTTTCTTTCTGGGATGCTATTTTCTTTTTTTCACAAGAGCTCTTTATATATTAGGAAATACTGTTATGTATACTAATTTTTCTCCAGTTTGTTTTAATTTTTTTAAAAACCTTATGATGTTTGTTCTCCACATAAGAATTTAAAATTTTCAGGTAGTCAAATTCATCAGTGTTTCCTCCTGTGGTTTTCTGGTTTTGTGTCTTGTTTAGAAATGCCTTCTCCATTTTTAAAATTATTAAAAGAATTCTTTCTGCATTTTCTTCTAGTCCTTTAATAGTTTCACTTCTTACATTTCAATCTTTAACCCATCTGGGATTTATTTTGGTGGAAGGAATAAGATAGGTCAAATTTAATTTTGATGGCTGTGACTAGCCAGTTGGTGACACCATTCTACCTCCACCAATTAGAAATGGCATTTTATTATATGAGGCAGAGTAAAATTTAAACACAGGTCATAACTCCTCCCCGCCCACTGGGTGAGAAGAGTATCTATTTGGCCTCTTCATTAGGGTGGAGAAAAACCTGCTGAGCTGCCTATAATTAGGCTTCAGATGCCAAAGTTGTCACATGAATCATTACCCCATTGTACCAAGGACAACCTGTTTCATGGTGCTACAGGAATCAGCAAAGAGCAAACCAAGTACTCCTCTCACCATAGAAGTGTCTGAATTCTTAACCAATTGGTTTAGAAGAAAAGAAATCTATCAGCTTTCTTTCCCCGCCCCCTTATCTTACACAGTACTCTACCCCATTACAGATGGTTTTAACCTGAGATCCACAGACTCCCTAGGGAATCCCTTGTTCTACGATGAGCTTCCAGGGACTCCCTCAGGACAACATTACATGGGTGTGCACAACCGCATTATTCTTGGGAAATGTCCTTAGTTTCTGACATCCTCCCAAAGTGCAACCTAGAGTCCATTTCTTTTAAATTCAGAAAACAAAACAGAACAAAACCCAAAGGAGTTACTATATTTGGAATTTAAGAATCAAGAAGTTAATAAGACTGCTCAATTTATGAAACCTTGCCTATTGATGACAGAATCGAGACTACTTCAATTAATTAATTACATCAGAAGCCCCTCTTCCTTACCATCATAGCCTCCGAGCACAAGCCACGGGAACACCGGCCCTCCAAACGTACCCAGACAAGGGTCGTGAAGCAAACTGGTATCATTCAGAGAGGCGGGAGCCCTGCCAAGAAGTTTAGAAAATACATCCCAATTAGAAGAGGCCTCAAGATATCACAGAGACCTAAACATTATACAAGTGACAGTAGTCAGGCTATCCTATTTTTCATTCCTTTATTTAACAAAATATTTACATGTTCTAAGACAACGTGGGCCCTGAGATTCCCTAGATGAATAAAGTTCAGCACTTGCCTTTGGGAGCTCAGAACCGCTGAAGGAGAAGCAGGCTGATACAGCACGATGTGGGGCACAGAGGAGGGAGCAACTAATATAGGAAAACTGTCCCCCAAAAGAGACCTGCACAGCACCAGGTCTCCAAGAGTGAGGGGGAATTCACTGGGGCAGAGGGAAGCGAGGGTTCCATGCAGCTACCACCGTGGAGGGAGAAGACAAAGAGGCACATGAGAGGGGAGAGCATGAGGATGGCAGTTTGAGGAACAACCAGAGTCCTCTGTCTAGAGCATGGGGCACCCAGGAGGGGGTACTTCCGAGGGAGGGGATGGGGCTGGAAAGGGAGACAGACGATGAAAGAAAAGGTTCGGTGCCACGCTAAGTAGTTGGAATTTGTACCCTGTAGGCACTGGGGAACAATCAGACATTAGGGAAAACGAGGTCAGGAGCCGTTTTACAAAGCTAATTGGGGTGCCGAAGGGGAAGAAGGTCTGCAAGTGGAAACAAAAAGGGAAGCAGGGAGACCAGTCAGGAGGTTTGTGCAATGGCCCAGGCCAGGGAGGGACAACCAGGAGTGCACCGAAGACAGATCATATGCCAGAACTCCACTGGGCACTTGGGAGATTCTCGGATATAATCTGCACCACTGCCCTTCAGAGCCAAGGAATGATGGGATCAAGCCTCAGAGGTCAGGTCACCTGCTTGGGACAAAAGGCTGCAGGGATGCTGCCAGAAGCTGGTCCCTTCGTCCCACACATGGGACTCTGCTGCCACATCACAGATTTGCAAGCTCACGCAGAGGTTAAAATCCACAAAAATGACACGAGGAGGAATTCAGGGATACAGCCTCAACTCTCACTGACTGGTAGGTACTGAGGCTGTTGTTACATGATACAGGAGTATAAGGAAAAAAGCAGGTCTGGGCAGGCCGGGTTTGCCATTCCAACAGGACCTCCAAAGGAAAAGCCCAGGAAAAGCTGGAGGGTGAGGAGGGTGGTGAGAGCTGGAGTCACACCAGTGTATCCACACATCAGCATGGACTGCTGCCACGCAGGGTGGGCTGCTGACAGCCACATTTCCACACCTATTTGAACCATGCCCCACTGGGACAAAACACAAGTCTCATTCATGTCCCCCACCATAAAATTTTGTTGACTTTTACTTTGTACAACAAAAAGTTTTTTTAAAAAAGTTTCTTTACATATAAAAACTACAGAATTTTAAACGTGTTTTTCAAACTATCCATGGCTCTCCTGTACCATACCCTGTGGAGCATGCTGGTTTAGGGTAGCTGGGCATATACTTACTGTTTTATGAGCAGAGCTCATGGTTACAGAAGTGATCTCCTTGAAATAAACACAGCCATACCACCTAAAGTGTCATATTCTGGCCGAAAACAGTCTACAGGCCAGAGCAGGACCAAAGGGCAGGGCATTCAGAGATGGCAGGCCCATTTAGTGTAAGCCACTCTTCCTGCTGCAGGGGCACGCCGAAAGATCACTTCACAGGTCACCAAGCACAGCTTCTCTGCGAGGAATTCAATTCCAAACACATCCCGCCCAGCTAGACGTACCTCCTTCATGAAGCACAGCAGGTTCCATGCCCTCAGTCTAAACCTACACACCAATCCTGCCTGCACTCAAGGGGACGCTGCACATTTTAAAAATGATTCAATGTCATGATGTAAATTTGCATTTTAAAGGCAAAAAAAAAAAGCACTACAGGTATTTATTTTTGTAAGAAACCAGCTCAAAAAAACTTAGGCAATGGTGTGGTACATGCAGCTACACGCTATCAATCTAGGCATGAGTTAAAGGCCGAGAGGTACCTGCTGTTCCTTGTTTACACACCAACACTCCACCCCAGGGACTTTGCACTTGCTACTCTTCCACTTGGAACACTTTTCCCTCTGATAGTCATAGACTCCTGCCTTTCCTTTCCCTTTGAGCAGGTCTCCACTCCACCTAATAGAGCATACTCACTTCCCTCTATCTTCTTACCCAGCTTTATCTTCTCCACAGCACCCATCTCTATCCGGCGTTAGAGCAGGTACCTATTTGTTCATCTGCTTCTCTCCATTAGAATGTAAGCTTTGCAGGGAAGGGTCCTGCTCTGTTTCCTCCCTGCTGGGTCTCTAGTACCTACAGTGATGTGTAGTAACAGTCAGTGCTCAAATACTGGCGGGATGAATGAGGGACTGGCCTGCCACGTACCGTACACAGTACAGGAAGTGTGTGTGGTAATCTGCATACACAAAGAAGTCGTCTCCTATTTTGTGGTCCAGCATGGAGTGACTGTTCTGGAAGTAATTCAACACACTCATAATGGTGCAGTTCTTGTTATAAGGTGAGAGAGGGGCCAAGCAGATGTCTCGAAGTGTCACAGTCTTGTTGTTATAAGATGCAGTAATGTTTTCAATGGCTGTCTGTAAGTCAAGAACCTGAAAGATTTGAAAAGTAAATCCAGAAACATATCAGATTTCTCTCAGATGATGACTAACCATTATAGCCTCGAGGGGTCAGGAGACAAAGAATATTTGGGGAAAAACCTCCCCTAAGATAGACAAGAGGACTAAGGCACACTATTGGTAAAGTATTGGGTGAAACCAAAGAGCCAGTCTTAGAGAATAGGAAACTGGGATGAAGATTCTGCTCTGAAGTATCCTGAGAGCCAGGGAGGTGACACATTCCCAGGCCAGATCTCACAGCCGGACACACGAACATCTCCCTCTCACCCTTCTCCATCAGTGACCAGCAGGGCCATAGAGGGGAGCGTGGGGCAATATGCCTGGTCTTCCTGACATTCCCCCTCATCAACATCATACCTCCTGCTGCCTTGCTCTGTACTATGATTGTTATGTGTGCTCTTGTATGTCCTGAGACAGAATCCATTTCTGTAGGTAAGTAACTGCTCTACACTTTCTGCAATAAACTGGGAAAACGTTATAGTCATTGGCGGAGAAAAGATTCTATTAAAGTATTGGGACCACTCTGATGTTTTTCAAGCTATCAGATTTTCTGTAGGCAAGAGCAACATTTAAAGGAAAAACCATGTGGTTGTGCAACCGTTCATTTAAAAAGAACTGGGATAGAGTTTCACACATCCAGTTCTCCAGGGCAACTATGACTGGGGAGAACGGGCTGGTTTAAAAGGCTTTGTAAGAGAACAGGATGGATCTCATCCCAAATGCATCTCCTAACAAATGCAGGCAATGACAATGCTGTCAATGATCAAGTTATCACTTCTGCAGGTACGATCAGCAATAACCCAGTAGCTCCTTTCTACGTGCCAGGACAACAAAAGAAGTTTCAGTCCTTTGGGTTCTAGCATACTGTTTTTCAATTACCAAGGGAAAACATTTGTAATTTCCTAAGGTGAATTACAAATACATTCTGCTTCCATAGAGAAGTGCTCATCTCAATTTAAAGGAGCAAGACCCACTGTATGAAGTAAATACAAAAGCAGTCTACAGAACATTTTTCATTAACTTCAACAGCAATCACCCACTTTCTTGAAAATTCACTTCACTTTTACCATTAAGATTTTCAGAATATACCAGTAGATTCAGCCTCAACCCCCATCCAGTATAACTGGTCAACGTGTAAAAGCCAGCAAACCACTGTGTTCCCTCGAAATGATTTCTGCAAAGGGCAGGTTACCTGATGCAAAATCTCTATGTCAAGCGGAGGTCCAAAGGGCACATCGGACCCCGAGGGATACGGTTCGTAAGTGTGTATGTCGGTGTGGGGGGCCCGGATGATGAGCTGCTCTGTGCGGAAGAAAGGCCCAAAGTGGGTGTCAAAGTACTCTTTTTCCAGGCGTGCCTGGCTGCTGGGGGCTGACCAGAGGTCAACTGGATTGGTTGTGACCCGGATAAACACCAGGCCTGAAGAACACATGGCAATGAAGACCAAGGAGAAGAAAATGATGCAGCCGGGGTTTCGGACACAAAAGGAGCCCCACTGTGTGAAGAGTCGCCTCAAACAGCTCTCAAATGCTGCACTGAGTGGGTCACAGCACGATGTGTCCCCTGGAAGAGCAGGAGAGGAAGAGAGGGTGGAGGTTAAGAGCAGAGCCATTACTGAAAGTTGGAACAGGGGAAGCATTAGCACCACTGCACATGGCAGGAGTCTTGCCTGCACTGGGGATGTGCATGGGATCCCCACCCTCAGCTACCAATCTGCTCTGGAAGCCACCCTTCTCGCCTGCCTACCATGACCACCATGCCCACCCCACAGAGCACTCACGCAAGCCTCTGAAAGTCAAAGCTCTCTGAGGGCTCTGTCCAGAGCAGTTCCCATCCACCTTTCCTGCCGCTCTCGTTATCAGCCTGCTATGTTAGTGCCTCCAGAGCTCTTATCCCAATCCATCAGTTTTCTATTGTTAGTAATTATTTGGTTCTGATTTGCCACCCTGACCAGATTCTTAATGCCACAAAAACAGACTAATCTCTCCTCATCACAACGTCTCACAGAACAGGCGCCCAAACGTTGGTGGAGGAAATAAACACACATGCCACCATAACCCTAACACTTTAACTTAAGTACAAACATGCCTACCTTGGTCTCTGGCATTTACGGAGAATGCTATCTTGCTATCAATGGGGGTGTATTCAGACACAAAATACCGCTTTCTGAAAAATAAAAGCCAGTAAGTAGTATCAGTGGATTTCAACATAATGAGGCCGTGTTTTTGACTTACGCTTCATCCCATTAGAAGCTTATTTCCCCATCATTTCTTCCTCCCTGTCACTTCTTTTCCCCTAAGTCCCCTTGCTCTAGGTCACTCTGCTCACCAGTCTCAGGAGAAAATTAATGAAGATATTAAATATTATATTTAATTACTAATAAACAATATTAAATTAAGTAATATTTTACAAAGTAAAGAATAATTTCACCTGCAGCCCACATTTATAATTAAAACTTGTAGGTCTTTTAAAAACACAGTAAACATTATATTGCAGTAGCAATGATCATACCTAGTGCCTAGATCTTGTTTTTTAAACACCATTCTCCAATAAAAAGAACCAGGGCTCCTTGCAAAAGAGGCTGATTCCAGGGCTGGGACAGGGAAAATACAAGATGAGCCTGAAACATCTTGTGATTCCAGAGAATAAGAACAGGTTTGAGAAGGTGAGGGAAGGGCATGTTAAAACCACAACAAAACAACAACACAGGAGTCAACCAGAAGGTGCTCTCAATGGTCAAAGCTGGAAAAATCTGAGCAACGATGTCAATGATGATATGGGCTATTATTACCCACAGAATTTTTTAAAAGTCCATGATGTAAATAACTGAATAAATAAGTGGGGCAGAACCTTATGGAAGCCAGAAAGTGGCAACAGTCCTTGGGGTGTTCTGGCTTTTTGCAGAGCTCCCCAGACCTGGTACTGGTGGCAGCCATCCTCAGTTTACACTGAGGCTTTTCCCGTGTGCCTTCAGGTCCAGCACAGGCAGCCCCCAAACATGGCTCACTTTGTAGGTCCAACCAGGTAGTCCCCTGCCAGTCACAGGTAGTGGCTGAACTGAGCCTGCACCAGAGGCCCTCCTAAGAGGCCTACAGAAAATTTTTGCAAAGGGCAGGTTACCTGATGCACAGAACCTACATACTTGGAGGTTGGCTTCGACCACAGCAGAGCACCACCCAATTAGCCCCACAAGTGGCACTCCCAAAGGGCGTCTCAATAGGCACCAGAGCCCACTAGGGTAAATCCCACTCCATGTGGTAAACCCCCACACAGCAGCCCATAAGCTATGGATATGGTGAAACCCCACAGCCAGTCAGCCTGAGGGTCAATCCCACCCACTGATATGCAATAGCAACCAATGCTTAAATATAACCAGAGGGTACACACAACCCACACAGAGGGATACTCCTGGGGCGACTGGCTCAGTGACCAGTGGGACTATGCCACTGGACCCCATAGGACACTTTACCACATAAGGCCAGTGAGACTGGGAGATGTAGCAGATCTACTTAATACAAAGAAACAAACACAGAGAGGCAGCCAAAATGAGGAAACAAAGAAATACCTCCCAAATGAAAGAAAAAGAGAAAAATGCCAAAAAAGAAGTAAATGAAATGGAGGCAAGCAACTTACCTGATACAGAATTCAAGGATGCTCAAGAAACTTATTGAAAACTTCAACAAAGAGATAACAAGTATAAAGAAGGACACAGAAACTGTAAAAAAGAACGAGTCAGAAGTGAAGAATACAATAACTGAAATGAAGAATGCACTAGAAAGAATCACCAGCAGATTAGATGAAGCAGAAGACTGAAGAAGTGATTTGGAATACAAGATAAGAGAAAATACCCAATCCAAACACCAAAGGAAAAACGAACAAAAAATAAAAATGAGCACAGTTTAAGAGACCTCTGGGAACAAATCAAGCGTAACAACATTCACATCATAGGGGTACAAGAAGAAGAGAGAAAGCAAGGAATTGACAACCTATTTGAAGAAATAATGACTGAAAACCTTCCTAACCCTAGCAAAGGAAAGAGACATACAAGCTTAGGAAGCACAGAGAGCCCCAAACAAGATGAATCCAAACAGGCCCACACCACGACACATTATTAATTAAAATGCCAAAGGTTAAAGACAAAAAGAGAATCCTAAAAGCAGCAAGAGAAAGGCAACTAGTAACTCATAAGAGAGATCCCATAAGACTGTCAGCTGATTTCTCAACAGAAACTTTGCAGGCCAAAATGGATTGGCACAAAATATTCAAAGTGATGAAAGCAAGGATCTATAACCAAGAGCACTCTACCCAGCAAAGTTATCATTTAGAATCAAAGGACAGATAAAGAGCTTCCCAGAAAGATAAAAAGCTAAAGGAGTTCATCACCACCAAAGGATTATTACAAGGAATGTTAGAGGGACTTCAAGACAAATAAATACATACATACATACATACATACATACATACATACATAAGTAAATAAAATGAATGATATGGCAATAAGTACATAATTATCAACCACTACTTTCAATGTAAGTAGATTAAATGCTCCAATAAAAACAGAGAGTGGCTGAATGGCTAAGAAAACAAAACTCTTACATGTGCTGCCTACAAGAGACTCACTTCAGATTCAAAGACACACACAGACTGAAAAAGGATAAAAAAGTCATTTCATGAAAATGGAAAAAAATAAATAAATAAGTGGGGAAAGAAAGGATAGGTCTCTGTGTAGAATAAGTCCAATTAGTAAATGTAGAAGGAATGAGGAAAATACAAAATCACCATGAGGCAAATACCACACTACTAAGAATTGCAGATAAGACCCACTGATGGATACCAAAATCAGCAGGTGACAGTTTGAAGAAAAACAAAGTGTTAGCATAGTCTCAATAAATCTCCCCTAAGATATTTATCAACTGCAAAGAGAGAAATAATAACTTCACAATGGAAAAACCCAAAAGACATCATCTTAACTAAGTGATCAAGGTTAACATCACCACAATTTAGACACACTGTCATCATGTGCTCCCTGACAGGATATACTAGAAAAACACAGCATCACTGCTGTGATGCTCTTGTCAAAAACACATAAACTCAATCTAATCATGAGAGCATAGCAAATAAAGCTGAACTGAGGAACATACCACAAAATAACTGACCAGTACTCATTAAAAGTGTCAAGGCCATAAAAGAATTGGAAAGACTGAGGAATTATGTGTCACAGATTAGAGACGACTAATAAAAAACACAAAGGAAATGAAATATGAAATCCTGAAACAGAGAAAGGGCATTAGGTGAAAAATTGTTGAAATCTGAATAGTCTTGTATTTTAGCTAATAATATTATAAAACTGTTATTTTCATGATTTTGATGATTATATTCTATGGGTGATTAAGTTTTAACATGGGAAGCTGGGTAAAAGAGATTTTATACATACATACATACATACATACATACATAAAAATTCTACTATTTTTTCATCTTATTGGTAAGTCTAAAATTATTTTAAAATAAAAAGTTAATAAAATGTACTGTCTTAAATCAAAATGCAAATATCTAAAGGGGCTACAGTATTGCATTTAAACAAATTTGAGTCAGATTTGGCTCCTGAGACTTTGTGTTAAAAGGGTGGGTAGTTACTGTGTGGTGCTTTAATTCACACATCATTTTGGATAAATCAATGAAACCAAATCCAAATGTTTAAATGTCTAAACAGGCTTTTGACCGTTTACTAGTTGCAGGATATAAGCAATTCATGGAATGGTTTTAATGCAGATTATTTGTTTTCTGTTTTAATTAACCAGGGTCTGCCAAGTGAAAGCTGAAAGTGCAAGTTGAGTAATTCTGCTCTTCTTACTCTGAAGGACAAACAGAGCAGCTCACCTGTAGCACCACACGGCAAAAAATGCTCCAAAAAACACTAGCAAAAATGCCATGTAGGTGGTCCACATGATGACGTACATGGCGTCCAGGCCTAAGATTCTCCAGGGAACAGGAGGGGGCGGCGGCTGAGGTTTGGGGCCACAAACAGCCAAGCAGTCCTGGCAGCTGCATGGCCCCGTGACCTCGTCCACAGACTCGTCACAGCCCTTGGTGGCATTGTTCATGGGCTCCATCCCATGTGTTGGAAGATCTGCAGTGAGGATTGTGTTGAATGAATATCTCAATTAGAAAAACATTACAGTTTGTATCAAACAATATTTAAATCCAATGAGGAGGACACTGAAATACATAACACAACTTGAAGAATAAAAGAGGATTGGAGGTTTCTGCTTGATTAAATTATGTTTTGCTGCTGAGTTCTGTAAAATTTTAAGTCACCTCAATAACTCTGAGACTTCAGTATATCACATGCCAAGATAAAGCTTCAATCGTGTCATCTCTCTATTGAGGAGCTGGTCTAATACTATTGGAGCGCTCCTGAAAAGGCCTTTATAAGAGTTTTTGGCGCTTTTTTTCTTTTTAAATAAAAAAACCTGCTATTCTCTCAATTATGTAGCAATACCTGAAAGCAGTTCTCCCTCCTCCTCCATTCCCACTCCTAGTCCCTAAACTAATCAGGGGCAGATAAATGTTCTAGTTACCTCTCTCATGGGAGGGACACTTCAGGAACTAGTTATCTGAATTTATCTTCCTATTGCAGTTTAAGGCTCTAGGCTTTAAAAAACATTATAAATATACCAACCTTGGGAGTCTTTATCCCTACCTGAAAAAACGGGTGTGATGGTGAAAGGTGCCTGGCCATTGTCCTTACTGAACATGTACTCAATCCAGTTGGTGGCATTGCAGGCGTCAGCATCCTTCCCACACAGGAGTCCCAGGGCTTTGTCATTACTCGACGGGGCCTCCACATCCCTGCAGGCATTATACATCGCTAGCAGAAGAACAAGGGGGAAAGACTCAAATGCTGTGCCGCTTTAATTTGCTGGGTAAGGCTTTACAAAAGGCCTCTCAAATGGGAACCTGAAGTCCATATGCACTGCAATCGAGAGGTCACAGACAGGACTGGGTGGGGGACAGTAAACACTAAAGGTGGAAATGGAGATTACCCCTAAACCAGTTCAGCACCCTGCAAGTAATATGCTCAATCAGAATCCAAGCAACAGAAGCATAAAAAAATAGACAGGAAAGGCTTATGTGATCCCATGTAGCTCACAATATCTTGAAGTATTAGCCCCACCGTGCGAAAGAGCATTCTAAATCTGAGGATGGAGAAGCTAAGAACCTTCCTGCCTCTTTGGTCAATGAAGCTGGTTCCAGAAAACTTCCGAAGCAGGAAATTATACAGCCGGAGAATTACGAATCTTCAGGTGAAAACTGGTTTGAGGGCAGAGGTCACAGAGGTCACGTGTGAATGAACCTAATATTACTCTTTTCTGGTTTTATTTTACTCCACATAAAGACAACACACTAAATAAGGATAATGTCCATGGCATTTGCACATGAAAGTAATGGGTCCTATATTAATATTCATTTACAGTCCCTACTTGTTAGAAATTTCCCAGGATCATCTTCTCCTAAACCAGTGGTTCCTAACCTTTTTCCCCTTGTGTACCCCTTATAAGCCCACTTCTATAAATTGTACCCATGGTTTTTAAAATAGCTGTTTTTAGATAAACTTTTGTTCAGTGCCTATTTTAATGAAAAATAGTGGAAATGAGGTAATAAGTCAGGAGAGAGAAATTACTACACTAAAAGTATAAACTACAGATTTAATTTTATAATTTTCATAATAGTTATTATGATCTATTATTATTATAATAATGATCAAGTATTGAGCACTTCTAATTTATTATTAACAATATTCATTCCTGTTATCTGAGAAGTCTGTAATAATTATTATGCAGATCACTAGCCCAATGAAACATTGTTAGTGAGATGGTTGACCTTGTGATGCACTTATGTTTTTTGAAATCAGGCTCAAAGATGCAAGATACAGTCTCAAATCCAGACTTGCTTATTGTGGTACTTATTTTTTTATGACGGTGTAAGAAGAAAAAGCTCTCACCACTAGTTCAATAAACAGCAAGAGATATTTCAGTGCCTTCTCACCAAGCTGTTCATATCCCTCACTGACATCTACCCAGAAGTTAATAAGATGCTTTTTTTAAAATAAGAATTTAAAGAGGAATAGGTTGAAAGTTTGATTAACTGTTCTTTTTCATTGATAGTTTAGCTTCTTTGAAGAATTCTTGATTGAAGGGATCTGCAGTCCAGTTGTTTTCTTTTCCATGTTGAGGGAAGTACTTATAATAGGCCACTTTAAGACCTTCCAAGTGACTTATAATATTTTCCCTCATGTTTTGGAATAGGTGCAAGTCATTCTCAGATAAGTTGTGCAGAGTTTCAAAAACTTCAGGCTGACCTCTTTCAACATACGCTTTCCAAAAGTCCAGTTTTTTAATCACTGACTCAATTTTGTTGGTTACTTTGAATATAGTGATTGAGCTGTTTTGAAATCCCAAATTGAGTTTATTTCTAGAAAAATATCTGATAAATATGCAGGACTCTGAAGCCAATCACTGTCCTGAAACTTTGGAGCAAGAGAAACAATGGTCTTCAAAGAATACCTACACCTCATGTCTAAGTTCAAACATCCATGTGAGTACTTTGCCATGAGATAGCCACGTTAACGCCATATTCAAGAGGAATGTGCTGTGAACACTGTTCATTTCTTCACACAGTGCTTTAAACAATGTGGAGTTTTGTGGTTGTGACTTAATAAAATTTACAACTTTTACACCCTCATCAAGCATATCTTTCAGTTCACTAGGAAGAGGCTTGGATGCAAGACTTTGTCTATGAATGTGGCAGTGACTCCATGGTACATTGGGAGCTACTTCTTTAATTCAGGTACGTAGGCCTAAAACACAACCTGACATAGGCTTACTTCCATCAGTGCATACAACACAACAATTTGACCAATGAATGTTCTTTTCAATGAAACAACCACTGATTGCATTAAAAATATCTTCGCCTATGGTATGCTCTGTCAATGGGTAACAAAGCAACAGGTTTTCCTCAATTTCATTCCCTACCAAGTACCTTGTGATAACAAGCAAAATTGAGAAATCAGCAACATCTACACTTTCATCGACCTGGATGGAAGAGAATTTACGTTTTCTAACTCTATCTACTACTACAGCTTCAACGTTGTCAGACATTTCCTGAATTCATCAAGATGTTGTGGTGTTTGAAAAAGAGACATTAATTTTGCAGACATGCTCTTTCCCAAACATACAAAAAACGGTATCCTTAGAACAAGGAGAAATTAAATCTTCAGCTACGGTGAGGTTTTCACCACATTTAGCTCTGCAATAAGCCATATGGTATGAAGCTTCAACTGCATTCTCATTGTCCTTCTTTCCTGACATCATGTATGAAGCAACAGCTGGATGCTTTTCTAAGTACCAAAAATAATGTATTTCTTTATTTTTATACATAGGTTGTTTAATTTCTAAATGTCTCAAGAGTAGAAAGGGTTTGATGCAACTGTTGGATAATATTTCCCCACACACAACACACAAAGGCTTAGAGGACAGTCATCATCTCCTACAAATAAAAACCCATATTTAACATACTCTTCAGAGTATTTCCTTTTCTGTGTAGTATCTGAGGCCTCACCTTTTTGCTATCTCCTAGTGTGGGTGTACTCACAGCTATGGAAATGTGTTGAGAAGTACTTGGTAATGGATTATAATCCACATCAAGTTTTTGTTTTTCAACTGTTCCTATTTTCAACCACTGATCCATAACTGACAGGCTTAAAAATCACTGACAATAATAATGTAATCAAGTTAAACATTAAATTAAAAACTACTTGAAAAGAATCACCATTAAAGGCAACACACTTACTTTTACTCAGTCAATAACTAAAGATCAAACAGGCTGTGGATGTATTTACATGTTTGGAGAAGTTCTAGAAACATCACAAATGGATTGTTCTGAAACTGTAGGTAATGACTGGTAGAAGAGAGGTTTGGAGGAAGAGTTCATAGCCACACCCTCATCAATCATCATTTGCTAATGTGATCTAATTTTGAAGTATCTCCATTAATGGTGATTCAAATTTAACATTTATTTATAACTAACATTTTGCTTTGTTTTACTTTGTTTTTTTTTTCAGCATTACTCATGATTTTTTTCATGTACCCCTGAACACTTACCCCCCAGGGTTCACATAGCACTGCTTGGGAACTGATACCCTAAATGTTAAGGAAATACCTGTAAATTCACTGTGTTTTGCCCTCACTCTTGAAAGAGAAGTTAGTTAGAGTGATGGTCATTTTCTTTAGAATTGTGATTTTGCACTGCCTTCTGGCCTATATCACTGCTGGTATAAAAATCTCCAATTGTCATTCTTTTGAAGTGGTTTTTAATCTTTTTCCCACTTGCTCTTAAGATTCATTTTGGGAGTCTTATAGTTTGTCTAAGATATACATAGATATGGATTTCTTTTTTTAAACAGTTTTAATGAAATATAATTCACATACCATACAATTTATTTAGTTAGTTACAATTTAATGGGTTTCAGCATACTCACAGATATGTGCAACCATCACCACAGTCCATTTTAGAATATTTTCATCACCTGAATAAAAACAAACCCTGAACCCTTCAGCAAAAGTTACTTATCTCCCGATCCCTATAAGCCCTAAACAACCATTAATCTACTTCTGTCTCTATCGATTTGCCTACTCTGGACATTTCAAAGAAATGGAATCATACAATATGTAGTCTTTTATGACCAGTTTCTTTCACTTAGTATGTATGTTTTCAGGGTCCATTCATGCTGTTGCATGTATCAGTACTTCATGCCTTCTTGTGGCCAAATAATACTCTGTTGTATGGTTATACAACTTTTTTTAAATCTATGTATCAGTTGATAGATGTCTGGGGTTTTCCATTTTTGGCTACCATAAATAATGCTGCTATAAATAATTGTGTACAGTTTTTGTGTAGACATATTTTTACTTCTCTTGTGAATGGACTTGCAGGGTTATGTGGTTAACGCCATGTTTGTTTCAAGGACTGCCAGACTTTTTCCAAAGGAACAAGTACCATTTTACACTCACACCAGCTGTGACGGTTCTGATTTCTCCACACCCTTGCCAACACTTGTTATTGACTTTCTGATTCCAGCCATCACAGAGGGTGTGAAGTGGTATCCACTGTGGTTTTGATTTGCATTTTGCTGATGACCTAATGACTTCAAATATGTTTTCATGTGCTTATAGCCATTTGTCCTTGGAAAAACAACTATTTAAATGTTTTTGCCTATTTTTAATTGTTTATTGAGTTATTATAGTTCCTTCATTTTTAATTAATTATTTATTTAAGTTTTATTTATTTAAATAAAACTTACCGAGTGACATTGATTAGTAAAAATTACATAGGTCCCAGGTGTACAATTCTATATTATAACCTCTATGTGTTCTATTATGTGTTCATCACCCACAGTCAGTTCTCTTTCCATCAACATATATTTGTGTCCCTGTCCCTTCTCTCTAACCTCTCCCCCGTTACCCTTAGGTAACTACTAAATTATTGACTGTGTTCATGCATTTTCTTTGTTGCTTTCAATTCTATGTTAACAATCAAACTAAACTTCTCCATTCCTTTCCCTTCTTTTACCCACTCTCCCATCCCTCCTACCATCTTAAAGAAGTCCCTCTAATATTCTTTGTAATACTGGTTTGGTGGTGATGTATTTAACATTGTCTTATCTGAGAAGCTCTTTATCTGTCCTTCAATTTTGAATGCTAGCCTTGTTGGATACATTATTCTTGGTTGTAGGTCCTTGGTTTTCATCACGTTGAATATTTTCTGCCAATACCTTCTAGCCTATAAAGTTTCTGGTGAGAAATCAGCTGAGAATCAAATGGTTGCCCCTTTATAATTTACTACTTGCATTTCTCTTGCTGCTTTCAGAATTTTCTCTTTAACTTTTGCAATTTTAATTACGATGTGTCTTGCTGTGTTCTTGTTTGGAATCATCTTGTCTGGGATTCTCTGTGCATCCTGGACTTGTATGTCTATTTCCTTCTCCAGGTTAGGAAAAGTTTCAGTCATTATTTCTTCAAATAATTTTTTGATCCCTTGCTTTTCCTCCATCAGTTCTGGTACACCTTATTCCGATATTCTCCCACTTAAAACTGTCCCAGAGGAATCTTAAACCATCCTCATTTTTCTGGATTCTCATATCTATCTGTTCTAAATGCGTATTTTCTGCTGCCCTTCCTGCAAATCACTGCTTTGCACTTCTATTTTATCTATTGGTGACTTTTATTCTGTTCTTCATTTCAGTTAATGTCATTATCTCTCTGTGGTCCTTTATAATGGTTAGTAAGTCTTCTTTAATGGTTGCTATCTCTCTGTCGAAATCATCATTCAGTTCCTTAAGCATTTTTATAATCATTGCTTTAAGCTCTGTTTCTGATGGGTCACCTGTCCCCATCTCTTTAATTCTCTGGTTTCTCATATTTGCAGCTTTTCTGGACCCTACCTACCAGCTGCAATTTCTTTGGTGTTTGCTGCTGGTACTGAGTGGGCAGAGGTCTGTGGGGGAGGGGGCTTTGTGGCTGTTTTCTTCCTGTGGCTCCAGTAGTTGTGCAGGAAGTTTAGGTGTGACTGTGCCTTTCTGTTCTCCACTTGCCTGGCGCATGCAAACTTCTCCCTGAGCCTTGGGGTCAGTCCTGTATGGTGGTCTTTCAATTGTACTGGTTGTGGGCTGAGAAACACGTACACAGCCCCCTTTCTCCTTCTCCTTCCTGGTCAAAGTGCTTGTGCTGCGGTTCCTCACTGCCCAGGCACTCCCCCTCCTCTGGGAACCATAGTGAAGTCTGGCAGCTGTGTTTTGCAGGCCAGTCTGCACCTCCTTGAGCCAAAGTTAGGAGGGTGCCATATCTCATGCCCTGCCCGTGGGCCTCCGTTCCTCTGTCCCACAGACCGAGTGAGGACCAGAGTGCTCTCCCCACCAGCTTCTTCCTCCTCCCTCCCCCAGAGGTAGAGTTCCAAGTGAGGACCCATGCAGCCAAGTGCCCGTTCTTCCCTTTATTTCTCCTTTGTTTAACCCTCAGCCCACCTGTAGGTACCTTAATGCCATGAGTGGGTTTCTTAGCTGTGACTGTACGTTGTGTAGAGGGTCCTTGTTTGAGGTGAAGGTGTTTTATTAGTTGTAATCGCCAGAGGAGTTTTTCGGAGGTGCCTCTCACACTGCCATTTTGTTGTGTGACTCAAGTTGTTATAATTCTTTATGTATTCTAGATACAAGTCCATCATGAAACAGATAATTTGCAAGTATTCTGGCCTTTTCTTGTGGTGTCCTTTGAGGCACAAAAGTTTTTAATTTTGATCAAGTCCAACATATCTTTTTTCTTTTGTTCCTGTTTTTAGTGTCATATCTAAGAATCCATTGCAAAACCTGAGGTCACGAAGGTTTATCCCTATATTTTCTTCTAAAAGTTTTCTAATTTTGGATCTTACATTTAGAATTTTGATCCATGTTAATTTTTGTACAAGGTAAGAGTCCAACTTCATTGTTTTGCAATGTTGGCCTTCCATTTGTCCAGACACTACTTGTTGAAAAGATTATTCTTTCCCCATTGAATGGTCTTGGCACCCCTGTCAAAAATCAGATGACCACTGAAGTATGGGTGTACAGTTGACCCTTAAACAACACAGAGGTTAGGGGCACCAACTTCCCACATATTTGGAAATCTAAATATAACTACACTCAGCTCTCCACATAAGCAGACTCCTAACTGCAGAGTTGACCCTTGAACAATACGGGTCTAAAAGGCTAACTGAACTGCAATCAATCAACTGTGTGGGTCAACTGAAAAAAATCCACGTATAAGTGGACCCATGCAATTCAAATCCATGTCGTTCAAGGGTTAATGTGTTTTCATTCTGTCTCATTGTTCTATATATCTGTCCTTATTCCAATACCATACTGTTTTGAATTCCCATAGGTTGGTTGTAAATTTTGAAATTGGGACATGTGAGTCCTATTTTGTTCCTCCTTTTCAAGATTGCTTTTGTTATTCTTGGTCACTTGCAATTCCTTATGAATTTTAGAATCAGCTTGTCAATTTCTATAAAGAAGTCAGTTGGGATTCTGACAAGGATTGCATTACATGTGTAGATCAATTTGGGAAGTACTACCATCTTAACAATATTAAGTCTTTTAATCCATGAACATAGGAGGTATTTCCATTTATTAAGATCCTAATTTCATTTCATAACATTATATAGTTTTTAAGAGTATAAGTTTTATGCTTTTGTTAAATTTATTCCTAAGTATTTTATTCTTTTTGATACTATTGTAAATGGAATTGTCTTAATTTCACTTTCAGATTATTCATTCCAAGTGTATAAAAATACAATTGATTTTTATATATTTTATTTCTTTTTAATTTATCTGGCTTAAAGATTCATTTTCTTTTCCCAAGTCAGAGGATTCATCTCTCACCCATTCTGGAAAATCTTTGCTTATTACTTCTCCCCAACTCTTTCTCTCTTTTTTTCCCCTCCAGAGCTTCTCACTTTCTGCCATATGTCACTTCTTTAATGATCTTTATAACTAGGCTGTTTTCTAGGTAATCACCTCCTATCTGGTTGCCAGGTTTTAATTTTATTAAATATTTCAAGCATAGAGAAAATACAGAGAATAATATAATTCTCATTTACTTAACCACTCTGCCATATCCATCTTATTATTTTACATTTGCCTCAACATTAAAAAAAAAAATCTATAGCTATAATAGAACCCTGACTACCCAGTCCCTATGAGCACTCTTCCTTCCTTGAGGTAACCACAATCGTGAATTTGATGTTTATCTTTCTCATTCATGTCTGTGCACTTTTATAGTATACTGTATCCATAAATATGTAGTATTGTTTAATATCAACAAAATTGTACATATATTCTGTAACTTATTTTCAGTCAATATTAACTCTAATTCATACATTTAATATTTTAAGTGTTTCCTCTGGACTATAACTATATTCCAATATATTTATCCATTCTCTTAATTAGCATTTAGTGTCTCTGACTTTTTTGTTTTTCTAATGAAATTTATTACTTAGAGCAGTTTTAGGTTCACAATAAAATTGAGCAGAAAGTAGAGTTCCCCTCCCTTCATTACAAGCACAACCTTCCCACTATTAATAACACCAAAGTGGAACATTTGCTACAACTGATGAACCTACACTGACACATCATTATCACCCACATTTTACAGTAGGGTTCACTCTAGGTGCTATATGTTCCATTTCTGGCAAATGTATGACACATATGCACCATTACAGTATCAAACAATAGTTTCACTGTTCTAAATATCCCCTGTGCTCTCTACTCTCAATCCCGGGCAACCACTGATAGTTTTACTGTCTCCATAGTTTTGCCTTTTTCACAATGTTATATACAAGGTTGGACAATTAATTTCATGAACTCATCCTAGAAAAAGTGCTACATATCTCATTGCTGAATATAATGATGGTCCCTTGGGAAGCTATACACCAACACTAGTGCCTAATCCACTCTTCAAAGCAATTTTGGAACTCTTTTTCTGGGATGTCCACTCTTTTTCAGAGCTGTCATCGTACCCAAAACCTGACAATTAAGTTCACGAACTTGCCACCGTGCACTTACTGAGTTGTTTGTACAGTGCAGCCAAAGTAAGCACACGGTGGCAAGTTCGTGAACTTAACTGTTAGACTTTGGGTACAACGACAGCTCTGATAGCCATTCCAAAAAGAGAGTTTCAAAACTGCTGTGAATGGTGGACTAGGCACTAGCATCAGTGCATAGCTTTCCAAGGGGAGTATTTCAAAGGTGACTGACTGCAGTGATATTCAGCAATGAGGTATGTAGCACTTTTTCTAAGATGGGTTCATGAAATTAACCGTCTGACCTCGTATGAGGGCTGTCCAGAAAAAATCCAGCCATAAATGCCTCTAATTTTCATATTAGATGGATGCTTTTCAGATATCCATCGTATATTTGGAATCATTTAGTATGTAGCCTTTTCAGATTGGCATCTTTACTTAGTAATACATATTTAAGGTTCCTCCACATCTTTTCATGGATTTTTAGTGCTGCATAATATTCCATTGTCTGGATGTACCAGTTTATCCATTCACCTACTAAACAACATCTTGTTTGCTTCCAGGTTTTGGCAACTATGAATAAAGCTGCTATAAATATCCATGTGCAGGTTTTTGTATGGACATGTTTTTAACTCTTCTGGGTACACACCAATATGATTACTGGATCATATAGTAAGAGTATACTTAGTTTTCTAAGAAATAGCCAAACTGTTTTCCAAAGTAGCTTTGCCATTTTGCATTCCCACCAGCAACGAATGAAGAGTTTCTGTGGCTCTATGTGCTTGCCAGTATTTAGTGTTGTCAGTGTTTTCAATTTTGGCCATTCTAATAGGTGTGTGTAGCAGAATCTCATTGTTATTTAAATTTAGAATTCTCTAATGACTTTTGATGCTAAGCATCTTTTCACATACTTATTTGCGATCCATATATATTCTTTGGTAAAGTGTCTATTCAGGTCTTTTGTCCATTTTTCAATCAGATTGTTCTCTCTTATTGTTGAATTTTAATTAGGAGTTCTTCATGTATTTTGGGTAACAGTCCTTGATGAACTATGTCTTTTGCAAATATCTTCTCCAAGTCTGTGCTTGTCTTCTCACTCTCTTGATGCCTTCAATTTTTCATGATCAGAGAAATGCTACTCCCAATGTTCTTAGATGGTTCTCCCTATTTACACGCACTACTAGTTTCTCTAAGGCAGGCATTTATAAGTGAAATTTCTGGGATAAGGGTATATTTATCTCAATTTTAACAGGCACTGCAAAATTGTTTTCAAACACTCACATTACGTTACAGTTACCAGTGGTGCAGTACATTAGCATTTATCTTGCTCCACATCCTTACCAATATTTGGAATTGACTAATTTTTTAACTTGTACCACTCTCATGTGTGAAATGGTAGTTCCTTGTTTTAATCTGCATTTCACTGACTGCTCTAGATACAAATCATATGTATATATCTTTTCACTTATGGTTTCTGCTTTTCCTCTCTCATCTAGAACCCTCCCTTTTACCCTAAAGTAGTAAAGATATTCCATATTTACTTCTAAAATTTTCTATTAGGATTTTTAATTTATACATTTTTAGTATGATATGCAAAAAAGAATTAGATGAATAATCAATTTTCTCACTCTCTGTAACAACAAGTCTACCTTTCCCTTAATGATATGTAACACAGCTGTTATATGGTATCAATTTTTCACATGTGTGGTTCTGTTACTAGCCAGAATGATCTCTCTATATATATTCAGTAGCTTGTCTTTGATGTCACATCTTTGGCAGATTTATTCCCAGGTACCTTAGTTTTTGTTGCTTTTGTGAATGGGAGCTTTTTCTGTCACATTTTTAATTGATTATTACATTCAAATTTGTATGTTGTTCTTATACTCAACAACTCTGCTGAATTCTTACTCTCTTATGTTATACATTGTTCTTGAGCACATGCTTTATTTAGCTGTGTTTAGTCCATTTAATAACTACATATTTGTTATCAAGTTGGTTCTATTTCTATTATGTTCATTCTTTTTACCTAGTGCCTTATTCTTTTAGAATTCTTTCATTTCAATCATTTTCAAAACACATTACATGGTCTTTTTCAGACTTTCCATGATTTCTACTTGTTGGGATACACTTTCTCTTTTTTGTTATACCTGCTAACTTTCCCTGTGGCAATCTGTTTCTTAAGTCAAAATCTCTCCTCTGCCAATTAGTTCTACCCTCCCACCTGCTCACTCCAGTCTTGCAGTAATTTGTGAAGTTACACAATTCATGTCCACTAGAACCACACTTGCAATGGTTTCTAAACTGTATAAAAGTCAACTTGTACGTACTCAAATTTCCATGTGGGAGCTTATAGTTAGGAATGAGTTAAAGCAAATCTCCTCTTTAAGGAGTTTTATAGGTTTCAGTTCAAGTCCTAGAATACAAGCAAAGCAATGACTCACATTTCATGGCCAACAGAACTAAAAATTGTCATTTTCACACAGTTGACAACAAAAAAGGAACAACTTGATCCACTGTCCTAATACCAACTGGAAAAGAGGAATAATTAAAAGTTTACTTACCATTGGCAAAACTCTCTCCAACATAGTACTGTAATTCCTTTATGTTTGTTTTTGTCTGGTTTGTAACAGGATCAACATAATCTTCAGTTACTGTAATGTTCAAAAACTGACTTTGTCGAGGGCTACACGTCAGCTCACAAAACAGGTTCATTAGGTTATAAAAACAGGAAGGACATCTAAAAAAAAGGTAAACTATATTTTATATGATCTCACAAATAGGGCCAGCAAAAAGATGATGTAAAACAAAGAATATTTAAAGTATATAATAAAGTGACAAATGAATTGTCATGAGGAAATATTAAACCCAGCAATTCTAAACCTAAAACCTCATGTTAAAATAAGGACATCTCTAAAACTGGCCTAATTACTACATTTATGTTGTTTAGAGGTAATTTCAAAAAGAGAAAAATGCTTCTCTGTATTCTGCACTTTATAATTTGAGATAGTTTCTTTGTCTTGAAGCTAACAGGACTTAGAAGTATCATGGTGACAATTCTGATTAAGAAGAAAAAAGGGGAAAAATGAGATTTACACAATAGAATGTTCATGTTATATCCAACTGAAGTGTTTCCTTCCAAGCCCCAGATACTCCCTAGGCCCTCCCTAAACACAAGCAGATTTCCTGTAACTTGAAAAGATAAAAAGAACAGCAGCAATGCTCTCTGGCAGCAGGTGTTTTCAGGAGAACCATGAGCTATGTTCTGTCCTCCAGGTTCGAAGTTTAAGCTACTAATGTTGATTAATTATGAGGCGAAAAAAACCCTCTCTCTCCCCTCTTTGGTTCACTGTTATCTGCAAAAGTTATTGCTTCATTACACTTGCATTCTTGCAACATAGCAAATCAAGAATGCTGTCTACTCTGATTCAGTCCTGGCAGCCACATAGAGCAGAGGGAACTAGAAAGGTGTGGCCGCACCCATCAAGTGTGCCTTTGGTGTAGCAAAGGAGAGGACACACACATTCTGACACTCTTTCAGACATCTTATGTTTTGCTGTGACAAAAACAGGAACAATCATACAATTTATAACAAAAATCATTCTTGGGGTACACAGTTTTCTATCACTTTCCATAATTACAAACCTTTTTTCATTTAACTACATTTAATCTCTACAAACACCAATTTTGACAGCTGTGTAATATTCCATACATTAGTTTCTCATTATTATTATTGATAAAGCTTTGGCATCTCTGACAGGGGGAAAACTTGGCTATTTTTTAATGTTTATTTCCATAATGCTGCTCTTAGAGAAGGTGCTGAAGAAATGTTTTGACTGAATGATGGCTCTAATCTGGCTCCATTAACATTCACTAGCCTTCCGCAAATATGCTAGCCCAATTAGATTCTCAACTTTTTGATCTATTATTATATTGTACTTCATCCTGAAAGAACAATTTAGGGATGGATTTCAACTCCATATTGCCAATTTTAAACTCCTGGAAAGAAGGTTTCCTCAGTGGATGCCAACTTGTGCTCTGTCTGTGTGGTATGCTCAGTAATACCTACAAGGAGAAGCATTTCCCACCTTGTCACACGTCCTTCCCATCCACCTTGATCAGAGTACTTAAGTGTGAAAAATTTCAAAAGAAATGTGCTATTACAAAGTCCACCAGCCATTTTTTTTTTCACATCTGAGAAATGTTGTATAAGCTTAGAGAAGGACATATATTATGCAACCCCTTTCACTGTCCTGGGCACAGAGAACAGATCAAACAGCAAACTAATTTTTTTTTTTGTTTTCTTTTTTTTTTTTTTTGCCTCCCTCCTTTCCCACCCCCACTCTTTTCTCTCACCCCCTCCTCACCTGCCCCCAAATAATCCTTAAGCTATTGATTGTGTCCATGAATTTTTGATTTGTTTGTTTTTTCACTGTTGCTTTCAGTTTTATATTCCACATATGAGTGAAGTCATGTGGTTCTTGGGTTTTTACTACCTGGCTTATTTCGCTTAGTTCTCGAGGTTCATCCATTTTGTTACAAATGGCAGTATTTAATCTTTTCTTATAGCTGAGTAATATTCCATTGTGGATATGTACCACAGCTTCTTTATCCAATTATCTATCGAAGGGAACTTTGGTTGTTTCCATGTCTTGGCTACTGGGAATGGTGTTGCGATGAACATTAGGGTACATAAGTTTTTGTAGACTAAGGTTTTCAAGTTCTGGGGGTAGATACCAGAAGGGGGATTACTGGGTCATATGGATACTCCATTCCCCATTTTCTGAGGAGCCTCTACACCATATTCTGTAGAGGTTGTACCAATTTGCATTCCCACCAGCAGTGTGCGAGTTCCTTTTTCTCCATACCCTCTCCAGCACTTGTTATTCCTTGTTGATAACAGCTATTCTAACAGGTGTGAGATGGTAGCTCATTGTGGTTTTGATTTGAATTTCCCTGAGAGCTAATGAGGATGAGCATTTCTTCACGTCTGTTGGCTATTTGTATTTCTTCATGGGAGAAGTGTCTGTTTAGTTCCTCTGCCCACTTTGTACTTGGGTTGTATGTTTTTTTGTTGTTAAGCCCTATTAGTTCTTTATATATGTTAGATACTAGACCCTTGCCAGATGCATTGTTTGCAAATATTTTCTCCCATTCAGCTGGCTGTTTTTTTTGCTTTGTCAATGGTTTCTTTTGTTGTGCAGAAGCTTTTTAGTTTGATATAGTCCCATTCATTTATTTTTGCTTTTACTTCCCTTGTCTTTGAGGTCAGGTTCATGAAGTCTTCCTTGAGTCCTAGGTCTGTAAGTTTAGTACCAATGTTTTCTTCTATATAGTTTGTTGTTTTGGGCCTTATATGGAGGTCTTTAATCCATTTTGAGTTAATTTTAGTATATGGTAAGAGTTCATAGCTCAGATACATTCTTTTCCATGTGTTTTTAGTTTTCCCAGCACCATCCACTGAAAAGTCTGTCTTTTCCCCATTGCATATTTTTTGCTCCTTTATCAAAAATTATTTGTCCATAAATTTGTAGATTTATTTCTGGGTTTTCAATTTTGTTCCAGTGATCTGTGTGTCTGTTTTACTGCCAATACCAAGCTGTTTTGATTATAGATGCTTTGTAGCATAAATTGAAATTGGGGAGTGATACCACTAGCCTTATTCTTTTTATGTAGTACTGCTTTGGCTATTCAAGGTCTTTTGTGGGTCCATAAAAATCTGATATTTTTTTAATCTATTTCATGGAAGCATGACTGTGGGATTTTGATGAGAATTGCATTAAATCTATAAATTGCTTTGGGTACAATATGGCCATTTTAACAATGTTAATTCTTCCTATCCATGAACACCGAATATCTTTCCATTTCTTTGTGTCCTCTTCAATTTCTTTCAAAAATGTCTTCGTTTTCCATGTGTAACTCTGTCACATTCTTTGTTAATTCCCAGGTATTTCATTATTTTTGTTGCAATAGCAAAAAGTATTGATTCTCTCATGTCTTTTTCTGAAGATTCATTGTGAAGATACAATGCTGTTCATTTTTGTATGTTGATTTTGTATCCTGCAACTTTACTGTATTCATTTATTCTAATAGTTTCCTGGTGGAATCTATGGAATTTTCTATATATATAAAGGATCATGTCATCTGCAAATAATGGCGATTTGAACCTCTTCTCTCCTGATTTGGATATCTTTTATTTCTTTCTCTTGCCTGACTGCTCTGGCTAGAACTTCAGTACTACACTGAATAGCAGTGGTGACAGGGGGCATCCCTGTCTTGTTCCTGATTTTAGGAGAATGGGCTTCAGCTTTTCCCCATTCAGTATGATATTAGCTGAGGGTTTGTCATATATGGCCTTTATTATGTTGAGATACTTTCCTTCTATACCCATTTTATTCAGTGTTTTGATCATAAATCGATGTTGAATCTTGTCAAATGCTTCTTCTGCATCAATTGATATGATCATGTGGTCTTTATCTTTTATGTTGTGTATTACACTGATTGATTTTGGTATGTTGAACCATCCTTGTGCTCCTGGGATGAATCCCACTTGATTATGATGCTATGATCTTTGTGATGCATTTTTGTATTCTATCTGCTAATATTTTGTTTAGAACTTTTGCATCTGTGTTCATGAGATATTGGTCTATAGTTTTCTTCTTTTGTGTTGTCTTTCCCAGGCTTTGATATTAGAATAATGTTGGCCTCACGGAATGAGTTAGGAAGCATTGCCTCATCTTCAATTTTTTGGAAGAGTCTGAGGAGGATAGGTGTTAATTCTTTGAATGCTTGGTAAAATTCATTGGTGAAAGCATCTGGTCTGGGGCTTTTGCTTCTAGGGAGGTTGTGAATAGTCATTTCAATTTCTTTACTACTGATTGGTCTATTTACATTATCCAGTTCTTCTTGGTTCAGTCTATGTAGGCTATAGGTTTCTAGGAACTTGTCCCTTTCTTCTAGGTTGTTAAATTTAGTGGCATAAAGTCCTTCATAATATTTTCTTATAATCCCTTGTATTTCTGTAGTATCAGTGGTAATTTCTCCCCTTTCATTTCTAATTTTGGATATCTGTGTCCTTTCCTTTCACCTTTTGGTTAGTCTAGCCAGGGGTTTGTCAATTTTGTTGACTTTCTTAAAGAACCAGCTCTTTGTAACATTAGTTTTTCCTATTGTCTTTCTGTTCTCCATTTCATTTAGCTCTACTTTAATTTTTAGTATGTCTTTTCTTCTATTGACCTTGGGTGTTTACTGTTCTTTTTCTAGTTCTTTAAGATGGGATGTTAGGATGTCTGTGATTTTTCTTGTTTCTGAAGATAGGCCTGTAATGATATAAATCTCCGTCTTATTACTGCTTTCACTGTGTCCCAATAATTTTGATATGTTGTATTTTCATTGTCATTAGTTTCTATGTATTTTTAATCTCTTCTATTTGTTTTTTGATTTAGTCATTTTTTAAATAAGATGTTGTTTAATCTCCATGCATATGTGTTTTTTTCTGCTTTCCTTTTCCAGCTGATCTCCAATTTCAAAGCTTTGTGGTCTGAGAATACACTTGGTATGATTTCAGTCTTTTTTAATTTGTTGAGGCTACTTTTGTGTCCCAGCATATGGTCTATCCTTGAGAATGTTCCATGTGCAGTAGAAAAGAAGGTATAGTCTTTTTTTTTGATAGATGAACTGTCCTGTAAATGTCAATTATGTCCAGTTGCTGCAATGTGTCATTTAGGGCTGATATTTCCTTATTTATTTTGTTTGGATGATCTGTCCATGGCTATTAAGGGGGTGTTTAGATCCTACAATGACTGTGCTTCTGTCAATTTCTCCTTCCAGATCTGTTAGTAGTTGTTTTACATATTTTGATGCTTCCTGATTGGGAGCATATATATTAATTAGTGTCAAGTCTTCTTATTGTATTGTGCTTTTTATCACTATGTAATGTCTCTGTTTGTCTCTTGTTATCTTTTTCTAACCTGAAGTTTGTTTCATTGGGTATCAGTATAGCAACTCCTGCTTTTCTCTGGTTACCATTTGCTTGGAGTATTGCTTCTATCTTTTCACTCTGAGTCTGCATTTGTCCTTATAGCTGAGGTGTTTCTCTTGGAGACAGCATATGGATGGGTTTTAATTTTTAATCCAGTCTGCTACTCTGTGTCTTTTTCTTTTTTTTCTTTTTTTCTTTTTGGTATGTGGGTAGCTCCCTGGCTGGGAATCGAACCCAGGCTGCAGCACTGACAGTGCCAGCGCCAAAGCCTTAAGCCACTACACCATCAGGGAACTCTCTCTGTTACTTTTTATCGGTGAGTTCAGTCCATTAATATTTAGAGTGATGATTGATACATGAGGATTTCCTATGACCATACTACCTACTTTTAAATTTATTTATTTTTTTAAAATTTTTGTTTTTTGTTGTCCCAACTCTATTCTATTTATTCTGATGTTTTGTTTCAGATCAAAGAACTTCCTTCAGTATTTCTTGGAAGCACCGGTTTTGTGCTGGCAAATTCCCTTAGCTTCTGGGTATCTGAGAAGGTCTTTATTCCTCCTTCATATCTGAAGGATAATTTTGCTGGATAGTTTATTCTGGTCTAGAAGTTTCTCTCTTTTAAAATTTTGAATATTTGATTCCACTCCCTCCTGGCTTGTAGAGTTTCTGCTGAGAAGTCTGATATCAGCCTGATGGGTTTACCTCTAAAGGTTATAGTTCCTTTTTCCCTAGCTGCCTTGAGAATTGTCTATGTCTTTGGTTTTTGACATCTTCAGTACAATGTGTTTTGGAGAAGATGTGCTAGGGTTCAGGTATCTAGGGGACCTATTTTCTTCTTGAATTTGGGGTTCCTGATCTGGCCATAGGTTTGGAAAGTTCTCGTCTACTGTTTGTTTGAGTATGCTCTTTGGAGAGTGCTCTCCTTCTTCTTCTAATCCTATTATCCTGATCCTGTTTTGTCTCCTGGAATCAGACAGTTCTTGCAGAGTTCTTTCAATCCTTTTGGTTCTGTATTCCCTATCTTCCTCTTTCTGAGATGTTTCCATGTTCTGATCTTCAATATCACTAATTCTTTCCTCTATCTGGTTGGCCCTGTTTTCTATGGCACTTATTTTATTTCTCACTTCTTTTACTGTATTATTTATCTCTCAAATTTCTATCTCATTCTTCCTTATAGTTTGAATTTCTTTGTTAAACTGTTCCTTTTGTTCATGGATTTCCTTTCTGACATCATTCATCTCAGCTATGGTGTTTTATCAGTATGTTTTCATTTCTGAAAGCCTTTAGAACGGCTATTTTATATTCTCTTGTCAGTTAGTTTATAAATTTGTAGATCTAAAAGATCTTTTTCTGGAGATTTTTCATCTTCTTTCTTAGTAGCTTTAAATACTAATGTACCCATATTGTCTGTTGTGTTTCTCTTCGGCATAAGGGCTTTATTTCCAGTAGAGCCCAGGAGATCACTTTATTTCTCTGATTAATATTTTTTGTGGAGTCTTGTTTTAAAGCAGACACTAGGTGGCACTGGGGGGGGCAAGTTTTGGGAGAGAGGGGGATGTTTAGGCTGTATCTCCCGTCTACCAGTGTTTGGAGGTGGGGTGTGGTAGTCCGTGGTCTCTCTGGACAGAAAATTAATTTTGATAACATAAGCCAACTACGTCAGAACAATCTTGCTATAACAGTTATCAAAGGCCAGCTCTACCACGGACTGGGATTCTTGTGTATCATGTCACCATAGGAAGAGAGATTCATGTGCAAAGCAGAGGAAGTGAGGAAAGGCAGGTGACGCAGAGGACTGTACAGATTAGATTCTTGGGTCAGAGACCTGAGCAAAACCACCAGATCCTCTCTTCCCCATGGTGTAAAGAGGCTCAAGTCTGAAATGACACAGTCCATAGCACAGATACTCTTTGGGGTAAAGATATCTCAGAGGAAAACCAAGTATCAACTCTGAATGTAAATAAGAGAGTCTGATAATTATGACTTTATTGGAAATTATTCATTATTTGTGAGAAGTCATAAAATTGCTTTCTTAATATAAAACAAAAACTTTTTAAAGGAAATCAGAATGTCATTGGTTAACAGGTACAGTAAGTTCTCACTAATGTCATCAGTAGGTTCTGCAACTTTTAGTGAAAGGAAATATAATAAAACCAAATTTACCCAAGGGTAATTGATATAAACAAGAACTAAGTTCCTATGGCAGCTCATCAACGTTATAATGAAATGTTGAATGAGAAGGCATTATTTGAGGACTTGCTTTATCTAAAATACAATTTTTGTTTGCCTAGAGGTCAACCTACCTGGACAGAAACTGCAGGGGCAGCTGTAGGTTGTCTTTCAGTGTCTGAAGCTGCTGAACATCACAACAAAGACTGACATTACCAAAGAAGAATCCTGGACAGAGTTCCTTTTGGATGAGAAAATATGAATATCAAAGTAACATAGTTAAATAAGGACAAACATTATGCAATAAAATAAGACTATTTATTCACATAATCCTTTTTAGGTACACAAGGATAAGATACATGTTTGTAAATTTCTTGCAGATTCTTTTAATAGGTAAATTGATAACCTATTAAAAGAATTGTGAAAGAAATTTACTATTTACTATTGACAAAACTAGAGGTATTTTTCAAATTTTTTTCTTCTTTGGAAGTTCACTCTTGTCCCTTGACAATCATTTTACCTCTTCTTGGCTTTTTGTTTAGTTTAACCAGAAGGCTCTTTGTTGTGTATTTCCATTAGGCATTCCAGGGAAAGATGATGCCTTTAAATAATCCTGATGAAAGGAGCAAGGAAGTCTAGGACACCTGCTACTATGTCAGCTTGATTTTAGATTACTTAAGCTTCTCCAAACCAGTCTTTTCACTTAGTTTTCCCAGTTGTATTCTATAATCCCTGTGTATGAGGGATGGTAAAAGAGACAACAGAAAATAGAATCCTGATAGCAGCCAGAGTCCACAGACTCTCAGTGGAAAACAGAGCAATCACTAAAATGAACAGGACAAAGGAGTCATAGCCACTTAGTAAGTAGCCTCATCCATTCAAGTCCTGAACGCTAGGAACCAAAAAAAGCTAACTTCTGGTATATTTTGAAGAAGCTGCAAAGAACAACATCTTAGGTACCAAGGTCAGTCCCTAAACAGGAAATGGCTAATGGGAAACTTCATGAGAAAGGCATAAAGTCAGCCCCGAAAACTTAAGCATCTGGAGTTATGTATTACTTTCTCTCCCATCATGTGCTACAGATAAGTCTGGACTAAGATTTAAGCCTATTGGTGTTTCACCTCCATCCCCACCCCACAATAATATTTAAGCTGTTAACTACAGAGGATCTCTAAATAGCATTTTATGTTCCCAATGCCCAAGAGAATGAGCTTACCTGCACTAAGTCATACCCATCCTTCGGCAATGATTTTGGTGATCCAGAATATTTGCAATTGTATCTCTTATCTCCAGATGCAATTCCACACTCTCCATACCAAACACAGGACTGTAAAAACACCTACAGAAAAGGTCAATACAAAACGCAGTTCATCAGGGCCTCAAGAGTAAAACAAATTTCAACAGCAAAAAGCACCCACTCAAGCACCATTACAGAACCTTGCAGGTTACCTGCAAAATGAGCTAATAGCAAGAGGGATTGGTTAGTTTACCATTTTGAAAAATATTTTTGAAAAATATTAATTAAAATAGACCAAATGCCCTAAATGGACTTGACGAGTAAGTCAGTTAAGTAGTTAACAGAAATTACTTATTTACATGATTTCTACTTCCTGCTAGTCTGCTAGTTTATTTGTTCATACAGTCTCATGTAAGGATCCCTGAGAATCCATGCCGAGGAAAGGAAGCAAGATAAGACAGTATGTGAGCCTGCAATTACTACAGCACTACTTTTGCATTTCTGAATAAGGTACTGTATGAGCTCTAAAGAATTAAAGAATATTTTCATATATATTTAGGTTAATTAATAGAAGCACATTATGACTAACATGAGGAACAAAACCATAAACATTAATAAACCCTAAGAAAGAAGCAAGCAGTGGCAAGAATAAACACCTGGTCCTCAAGAAAAGTAGAAAGCAAGGAAGATGTTAATTATTAAGGAAAATCACCTCATCAATCTTAAAAGAAAAAATTTAAACCTTTTATGTAAAGATTTCTCAAGAGCCACTCATATTTCCCACATGAGAATCACAAGGCCATTAGAAAATTCAGAAGGGGAGGAGAGTGCAGTATGAATCATCATATCAGCAGTCACGGAGCTCTGCCAAGCTGGCCAGGGTCACAGGCTTGCAGTTTTGCAATCATCTGTCTCCTAGGGAAACAGAGGACAACGAGCGATCATGGCTCATAAGATACCTAGTGGGAAAGCCATCTAAAAAAACTAAAATATAAGCAATAGAGTGAATTCTCTCCAGGCAGTAGCACATGACCCACAGAAATGCAAGGAGCTAAGCCTGTGTTGGTCCCCAGGGTTGAGGTACAAACTCCACAACAGGCCCTGAAGCCCTAAAAACATAAAAGGAAAACAGGTAGGAAGGAGGTTGGGGTGTGTATGCAGGAGAAATCTAAAGGATCAATATGTTTTGACTCTGAATTCATTCTTCAGTATTTTAAAACAGGAATTACAACTTTCCTCTATTTTGATTAAGTCACATGTTTAGGTCACAAGGGAGGGAATTGTACAAATAAGGAAGTAACAAGTATTCAACAATACCAGATACCAACACCTTTAACAAGAAATTGCAAAACTTCACCATCATTTTTATGTAAAAATAATCCATTTTTCCCCATAAACCTAGCAATTCTGAAGTATTGCTCTTTCCAAAACTCTGGTTGCCAACTAAAAAGTTCATTATTTATTTACTAAAGTTTCAAAAGGCAATAAAGCTGACCAAGAAGGCAGCAGGAACCGCCGATACTGACAAGTAATTTAAATATAATACAAAGAACCCCTGCCCAGACCTCACAGAATTCTCAAAGACAAGCAGGTCTGGGCCTTGGGGTGGGAGAGGGCACTTGGCATGTCACCCACGAGGGGTAGAAATCCAGCAAAAAAACCACAACCAAGACTCTGGCATGACTAACAGGATGGGTGTCCAGAGTCTAAGTTCCTGTTTCTCAGCAGTATAAAGAAGATAGGGATGATCCAATGTGGTTTGATTCCTATTCACAAAGATCATACTTTATAATCTACATCATCGGTTTGTAAGTGGTGGTACACATACCCCTAGGTGTATGGGCTGGGCTGTTCGGAGTATGTGAAAAGTAAACAGTAATGGCAAAAAAACAAGTAGAGTAAAAAAATGCAAAACGTTATGAAACAATAAATGTTAAGTTTGAATCACCATTAATGGAGACATTTCAAAATTAGATCACATTAGCAAACGATGATTGAGGGTGTGGCTATGAACCATTCCCCCAAACTGCTCTTCTACCAGTCATTACCCACAATTTCAGAACAATCCATTTGTGATGTTACTAGAACTTCCCCAGACATATAAATATCCATAGCCAGACTGATCAGTTTAGTTATTGACTGAGTAAAAGTGTGTTGTCTTTAATTGTGATTCTTTTCAAGCAGTTTTTTTATTTAATGTTTAACACAGTTTCAGTTACTATTGTCAGTGATTTTTAAGCAGATCAGTAGTTGAAAATAGAAATGGTTACAAAAACAAAATGATGTGGATTATATCCTGTTGCCAAGTACTTCTCAACACGTGTCTGCAGCTATGAGTACACCTACACTGAAGAGTAAAATGCTGAGTGCCTCAGATACTACACAGAAGAAAAGGAAATACCCTGAAGAGTAGATTAAATATGGGTTTCATGTGTAGGGGATGATGACTGTCCTAAGCCTTTGCGTGTTGTGTGTGGGGAAATACTATCCAACAGTTGCATGAAACTCTTTTTCATGCAACATTTAGAAACTAAATACCTTATGTATAAAAACAAAGAAATACATTATTTTGGGCAGTTAAAAAAGCGTCCAACTGTTACTTCATACATGATGTCAGGAAAGAAGGACAATGAGAATGCAGTTGGGGCCTCATACCATATTGCTTATCACAGAGCTAAATGTGGTGAAAACCTCGCCGTAGCTGAAGATTTAATTTCTCCTTGTTCTAAGGATACTGTTTTGTGTATGTTTGGGAAAGAACATGTCCGCAAAATCAATACTATCTCTTTTTCAAACAATACACTGACTTGACGAATTCAGGAAATGTCTGATGATGTTGAAGCTGTAGTAGTAGATAGAATTAGAAAAAGTAAATTCTTTTCCATCCAGGTTGGTGAAAAGTATAGATGTAGCTGATTTATCTATTTTGCTTGTCAGCGCAAGGTACTTGGTAGGAAATAAAATTGAGGAAAACCTGTTTTGTTAGCCACAGGTGAAGATACTTTTAATGCAATCAGTGGTTATCTCATTGA